>JAINUG010000075.1:3318892-3336392 GCA_029706075.1 Aldrovandia affinis | reverse complement strand
ATACTGAAAAATGTATACATTCACTGCTGTAAGTCGCTTTGGATAAAAGCATCTGCTAAATAGCATATATATATATATATATAAAAGTTATCAAATATGACTCTTTATCTACATTGTGTTTCAGACATGCTTCTCACGGTGTGTCCTAAGACCTGTGGTTTTGGAATATTCCAGACCCCAGCGCATTCCTGTCACCCCACAGCCCACAGCCGAATCAGAGAACCCTCCACTCTTCTGCCAATTGACCCCAAAGAAAACCAAACATAATTATCACAGACATTTCATTTGAGGAATTTACATTTCATAGTCTTTCGTTTAAAGTGGGAATAGTCTTGGAAGTATCCACGCCAAAGCTGTTTGTTGCCTGATTTATGCTTTCAGTCCTCTTGCATAATGCATAATAATATGCTCTCGCTGAATATGTTCTGTGGCTGTGATTGTATTAGTGCTAAGAAAGAGTAAGGAGTCGACAGCACAAGAGCGTGTGGTCTCAGGTATCTACCATAACCGCATATTTCACGGTATCAGAATTGCCCTTTTAAGTGACGTGTTCTGTGGATACAGGTGTCCCTGTACATCGGGCTCCCACCAGCTGTCAGTGAAAAGCGGAGGTTGGGAGAGGACCCCACAATGACAATCCTTTCTGAATCCCTGAACTGCGCGCTCAAGGGGCAAGTTGCACGTAAGCACTGGCACAGGATCAGCTAACTCTTCTCAAATCCTAATCTTAACCATTAGGAAGGAAAACGCAAAAAATAACTCCACCTACACCGAACTGTGCAGGCCCCAAACTATTTGGTTCCAACAAGGAGGGTTATAGATTTGATTAACATATAAATGGAGACTTGATTAACGATGTGTTTTATCATTTTTACTTTCCGAATTATATTTTAAATTGCTATACATATCATGCTCAATGTCCCATTAACTGCAACCTACTTTTTGCATTTGGAATTGATACGGGTTTCGGGCACATAATTACATAATCAGGCAATTACTGTTATCGTTACTTTTAACAACAGTTAATGTTACTTTTAACAACAGTTAAAAGATCTGCAGCTGTGTAAACACGATGTAGGCTAGTTAAATATAACGCCATCGTTGTTGTATAAAATGTACCGACATTGTGAGTATTAAGTGACGCTTGCTCTGTTGAAGCACGAGCACAATTTTGAATGAATATTGAAGTATAATAGTGTGCATCACGAAATCACGAAAAACATAAGCGCGCCCGTGGAACATATACATAAACTAGCGTAAGGCCAGCCATGCATTCACCTTCAGGATAGTGTGCCATTGCCCTTTTAAGAAGTGCATGGCGATTTTCTTTAAGGACCCCACTGTGACTATCTCCAGGAACGCCCCCTATAGGCAGCAGGACATAGTGCGTCAGCGCAGCGCGGCGCAGCGCAGTCCCCGCTCTCTGTTCACAACGAGGCTCACTTTCCATTGGAAACCAGAACTGCATTCCACCCCATTCATGCTGGAGGACGGCAGGCTGTAGAGGAGCTCCGAGCGAGTGTACGGTCACGGGAACTAAATGTGTGCAAGTTTTGGAATTTAACTATGGAAAGGTTATCAAACCTAAGGATCACGTGAATCCGTAAGTTATGCCAGGATTTTCCCCGACATTGGTTGTTTTTAACTGTCTGGTTTAACGCGGGTAGCTATTATGTTTGCAGTTTGGGACTCGGAGATTTCACTCCGCTTGTTTTTAAGACTTCCGCCCGGTGTCTGTCTCCCTACTGTTTCCCTCTTGCCTAATTCTTCCTGCCGCGGCTTCGACTTATCTTCGCAACTGGGCGGCTAACGTGTGCGTGTCGGGTGGGGAGACCTACGAACGCAACCTGCTTATTTCGCAGAGCTTTAGTAGTGCATTAAACTTCGCGATCCTGCTGTTTTTTTGTTGTATTTTGTCAATGCTCTGCACCATTTTCTACAACATGTGTGCATGGCTTAATTCCGACGCTGTAAGCTGCGGACCACGGCTCTCTAAAGGTTGTGTGTTCGGAGTGTTCGACTGTAGAGCTCGCGCGGAATGGAATGTTGGCTGGTTGTAATTGCAGAACTGATACCAATAACTAGTTGGTTTGGTACCAGTGTATCGTTAGAAAACGGGCAATGGGCTATAACAACAACAATAATAATAATAATAATAATAATACAGAAATATAGTACATAATCAAACAAAACCCCAAAACACATCTTGTGTTTCTGGTTTGAAATGTAGCTGGAGCTCTATCTTACCTTACCAATATTTTGTTTCCACAAATTACGCACAAACCTATTTCGTTTAATCAGATGTTTCGACATGCAGCTCCCTGTCATATATGATGACTTCAAGTTGCTTTTACAATTGTGTGTGATTTTGTTCATTTTCTCGAGTTTGCTGAAAAATTGTAGCCCATACTGAAAAGGGAATGTTGTTTCCGAGGAAATTGACGATAAAACGGGATGTGGTTTGTCTGGGCAATCCAACGTGTTGAAAGGGGAAGAGACCTGCCATGAGAATTTATCTTATTCGGTAGGTAACTGGTTTAGGTCCTAGTTAATCGTTTTACAGCGCGTGTACACACAGGAATCGCATGTCTGACATCGTTATATTAGTATTTGTTCTACGGCAGATGAACACAAAGGGGATGTATATTTTTACATTCTACTATTTGTTCTGATTAGCAGACTACCTAATGACTATTATATATATATATATATATATATATATATACACACATATATATGGGCAGGAGGGAGTGAGGGATTCTCACGGGACCTCTTGGTGCTGTCTTGGTAAAAATCGATGCCACTGTTAGTCTTAAAATGATTAGTCACGCTTGTTGTTTTTTGTGAACTTAGTGTTAATCACCCGCCACAACGCAGAGGAATTGAATGTGCGGGAGGTTGGGTGACGATTGAAATTCCGTATTGCTGAAGACCTGGACTGCGCACGGACCTCGTATCTTACGTGCGAATTTGTCTGTGGGTGTTGACTGCACATCTATTTGAGTTAATTTTCTAGGATGTTCGTATTACCATATCATTTTGCCACCATATAAAGTTTAGTAATTGTAAATCTAATAAACAATAAACTGCCAATTCAATTGAATATTTAGAATAGAATAGATCGCTACGGCACTAGACGGAGACTCCGGTAGACTCACCTCGTTATAATTAAACATCATCGCAAATACATATAAACATAATTTTGTTGATAGTAGCCCATTGGCTGCATTCTTCCTAGTAGCAAGTGTGCGGCGTGGTGATGAACACGAAAATGCCAACCGATGGCTTAATTCAAGGTGTCTTGTATGTTTATGTATGCAGTTAATTTGCAATCTAAAAAAAAAAGAATTGGCTAAGCAGTAGCCGCACACATTTGCAAGTGATTGGGTGGAGACGACCCTGTTTGCATGTATTCAGCTATCTGTGTGTAATTAGGTATTTTCCTTCTAGTTTGTGACAAGGGTAACTGCACAACCGGCATTCAAATGCAAACGACTGTGAATGCATTTAGCCATGGATGGTGGCTAATGTTAATGTCGAGGAGGTCGTAAGGTTTAATATCGTTGGGGTTAACCGTTTAGCCAATCACAAGTGGAGGAGGAGTTGTAATTTCTTAATTCCAGCGATGGGAGACAGACGGATTTACTCAACCACCCGAAATTAAATGGCTATAAGAAGCCGAGAACAGCATACCCACGCTTAATTAGCCGGTCCATCGAGGCGCGGTGGATACTATCTTCCAAGCCCGCATTCGGAGAGAAACGATGTGCAGATCTGGCTGACAGCGTTCCTGCCGATATAGCTGTGTTCCAGCCAGCATGATGTGGTTACAAAGTAACTGCGGCGCTAGCCGAGTTCCCTGTCGACCGAGTCCCAATTTGAATCACTTATTTACCTAGCCTACCCACTAATGAAGTGAAATAAACAACTTCGCCACGACGGTGGCATATTAACAGTCATATTTATAGACTGTGTTTGTGGAAGGCCTTTGTGTTTTGCCTGCTCCGGGTCCAGTATCCTACCCATCCTCACCTTGCTCTTCTGCCGTGGTTAGACGGGCACCTGGTTAAATAAAGGTAAATTAAGAAATGCATTGCCAGGTGGGCAGCAATCTGATACACTGTGCAGTGTTATGTCACTGCCCTTCGTGTGATTTCGAAATGTGAAATAAGGTATTCTGCCGTGTGGGGTACAAGTTCGAACTTTGTTTGTAGCAAGGCTTCGTATCCTTGGTGAGGCACTGCCCTATTACTATTGGAAATGCGCTTTAGTTCAGTTATTCTAGTTCGAACCCGGCTATATCAATGGGCTGTAATAGCCCAGGATTTTAAGTCTCGCCTTTAAAGGAATTCTGCTGCACAAATGGGTAACTGATGCATTCTGCACTCAAACATATCATCCCAAACATGGGCACTATTTAAATAAGTTTCCGACCCATTGATTGAGACCAGGTTACCGCATTAGCGAGTGTATGAAATGGATTTGTTTCCACGTTGTAGCCGCAGCGAGCATTGTTTGGCTGTATGTGCCCCACAGATTTTTAAGTAAACGGAAGAAAATAACAACCGTCTAAACCGCGACTCTTGCTCGAGCATCCATTAACCATTTCCTGTCACTCTGGCCCCCGCGAGCGCAGCTTGAAACGAGGAGGCGTTTCTTTTCACTGTGTTCACTGGCGCTCGGGATGGCCCACCAGTCGTTTGTTTTGGATGATTAGATCATTTACCCGCCTCTGCCCATTTTCAACACGAGGCCACAATCGAAAAACGAGCATAAAGGTTGTTAATACGATAGCTTCGCATCATACGTCTCTATCTGCAGATTGTGCATATCGATTTGAGACTTTTAAACTATTTTATAGTCCCAAATCAGAGCATTCTTTTTGTATCACATATGTGCAAAATTATTGCATATATGCACTTTGAGTAAAAAAAAAAAAAAAAAAGTCATTGAAAGTAATGTCACCTACTGCGTGGCAGAAGGACATAAGGACATGTTTCACGGTACGTTAGGGGGAACCCTGTGATATTTAAATTCCCATGAATAAGGTGTGTAGCCTGGTCTTTTGTGTCCTTTAAGAGTGTGGCTTGCTAACATTGGGGAAAGTGTGATGTATAAAGTTTGGAATCAAAGCTGATGGATGCTTATTGCACTCCTCCAAGCCTGGGCAGTTTTGAGTCATGGACATCTGTCCCCCACATATGCCTACGCCCATTATATTTCAGAGCCCACATTAGCCTGTGTCAGCGGTGCATGACCTGTGGGGAGAACAAGTTCAATCCGCTTGGAATGTCCAAATCAAGATTAGTTTTAAATGGAAGCAATTTACATTTGCAGCAACCAGTAAGCACATCGAGTTAACTAGTAATAAATGATGTGTGTGAAAAGGATATTAAGGGAGATAATCATGTCATTATAAATGAAGCAAAAAAAGAACAAGGACTTTCATTGATGAACAGCGAAAGGACAACCTTTTAGCGAATAACACAAAAATAAGGCGGGTAATTATGTGGGCGATGGTTTTTCATTTTTCAGTGTCTTGCAAGATGCGTTAAGGTTAAGGCCTTCTCGCGTTGGACAGATGGTGACTTTCGCTAATACAGTCCAGAGGCAAGGGAGTGGATGTGGGGAAGTTGTGTGCAAATTTCAGTTATGTCATCAGTTAATTTTAGAATTTGTGATTTCTTTCTGCAAAGAAGCACAAGTCGTAAACAATTACTAACCTTGTAGGGGAGGTGACCCAATTAAGCCCATGTACCATGTCTTTTATTTTGAAATACCGAAAAGACAGGAAGTATTAGACCGATAATGTTTCACGGCCAATGCACAAAGTTGTTATTGTGATGTTACTTTTTATTTGGAGTCAATCAAATGTTTCCTTTTTGAGTTATGCATGACCTTGTGCTGCCACTGCATAGCAGCCATCTTTGAAGTCACCTCAAAACTTCCCTGCTACTGGAGCCCTTCCAAGAACACATTTTTCTGTAACCAAACTGGGCGAGTATTGATAAGAATTGTAAAATTAAGAGATTCATGAATTAAATGATTCCTTGTATGATTTATTTGCTTGGTATTTATTTTGTAGTTGAAAAGATAGATTTCCGGAGTGTTCAGTGCTGGCATATCACACTGACAGAATAGTTGTCTCACAGATAGAGGCAGTAGTACCAAAAAAATGGACAAAACATGTTGATGACAATATGAAATCAAAACATTTTACAGGCTGTTTCAGACAAAAGATATGTAAATGTTCTATCTATCGTTATTTACTAAATATAAATAAATATAAATAACTAGCTTATAAGGAACGATGTCATTCAAAAGCCTGTTAGCGCACGGCTTGAACATAGAATAATTTTTTACGTTTTACTACCAACAATAAAAAATTAAAAAAACATGATTAAAGTTGTAAAAAATTGTTTTTCATTCATTATAAAGATATTACAGGTTTACATTAACTCTATAATAAGTTATTGAGGTTAATTTTCTATTGACCATTGTTGTTCCTAATAAGCCCACTAAGGCCAAAACCCATTTTACCTCATATTAAAAAGCCTTGCATTAATGACTTTTACTCAGAAATGTTATTTTTCATTCAGGAAATTAAATATGTACCTTATATTCACACAATGGGTTGGCAGAGGAAAAAGTATAGGGACTCCCTAAATATGACAGAAGCCTGCCGTGAGTTTCATGCTGGAAAGTGTCACAGAAATCTGTCTGTATTGGCAAAGAAATACGGAGTATACAGAGAGTGAAGGACAGAGTCTAGGTTGATGCACAGCCAGGTACCTTGATGCAGCAAGAGCGAGAGAGATTGTAGACTGTCTTAAGCTAAGGTGTAGCAGCTGACCCCATGGCTTACTGAGGGTAGGCCTAATATCAGAGCAAGTTAGAGGGACAGTGTTAAGAGTCCGGAACCCTCTAGATAGACTTTATGTTCACTAAGGAAAATAGAAAAAGTTGTGAAAAAGAAAATGTTGTGAAAGAACTGTTCTTATGTGCCAAGTATGCGTGTTGTATGGTTGTTTACACTGTTAGTTATTGTAACCTTGTAGCAGTGGTTGGAACACTTACCATTATAGCCATGGGGCTTGTTTCTTACAAGGCGCACGCTTCTGTCACAATTCTGTTTTATCGCCAGCTAATGACTTCATTGCATTTGAAGTGTGGTATGAATGACTGAAATACTTCTTAACGTACTCGGAGGAGTGCTTTTGTGGGGACAAAACAGTTGTGGTAGGAGTGCATGCGCTGGTTACACAAGTGAACTTGGCTGGAAATATGGTTAACACCTAACAACAGCGCGCTGAGAAACAAGCCTATAGCTACTTACCTCAAATGTGGAATGTACATCAACGCTGGAGATATTTTAGGCTATAATGTAGTATTTTGAAGGTTTATTCACATTTCATATGAATATTAAAAAAGTATTTGATTTATATATTTATGACTAAATCTGCCAGTTGCGTTTAGATGAGAGATTCATCTTCCATTTGATACCAAATTTATTGGGAAAGAATTCAAATGGCTACAAGAAAACATTCCAAACGTAGATTTTGGTGGGCTTAATTGGATCACTTCCCCTATATTTTGATTAATCCTGGTCTTTGGTGGTAGGCACACAGGGGTGAGACAAAATCACAGGGTCAAATGGCACTTAAGTCAGGGTGATAGACTGCACATGTGTGTACTATTATACAAAGAGTTCAAAATATCTAATGAGCAACACTCCTGCTTGACAACTTGGTTTTATAAATGGCATGTGTGTGTCTGAGTGAAAGTGACCAGACTCTTTGCAGCACCCTGATTAGCAGACATTTTAAACTTGTGTGACAGCTTCATCCTCTGGCATTTCCTGCTCTCTCCTGCCATGTGTACCCCTCAGTGTAGTGTCCCTGGTTTTGACACCACCACTGCTCTAACACTCCTAATTGCTGCATTCCTGGAGGTGTGTCGCACCCTGTGGTCAGAAACCTCTTAATTGTGGTTTTCACCTCATTAAGGCTAGTCCTGGCCATCTGTCTACAGACTTTGGTAACCGGCTACTGCTTTGGTTAGGTCACGTTGTGTAAGCAGTGCTGCATGCATGTCCTTGAGGTGCAGAATTAATGTGTTGTGTGTGTGTGTGTGTGTGTGTGTGTGTGTGTGTGTTTGTGTGTGAACATAGTCAGGCCTCAAGTGTTCTCAGTTTTAATTGTTCTTTTTGAAGCACCTCTTCGGTTCACGACCCCTGCCTCTGACAAATGCCGCCTCTACCCCCCCACCCTTCCTGGGCCCCGTAGGTTTTTATTTTCCCCTTTAGTTGTCTGTAGTGAGTGGGGGGCGTGGGGGGGGAGGGGGATGGTCTGCAGCGAGGGCCATCCGGGGCTCAAAGCCATGTCCGATGGAGGAATCCACCGTCCGTTTAAAGTGCTGACTCCTTTCTCTCAGGTCAGCCTCACTGGGGAGGGTGAATCGAAGGAAATCGAGGGTACAATCGGCCACCACATGGGGAGGAAAAACAGGGGATAAAAATGTCAAATTTTTAAAAAGCACTAAAGAATTGGGGGCGAGCGTGAGCCCGGTGTTAAAAACCGAAGCTCCCTGTCGGGGGAGGTCGACCCCGCGCGCGACACGAAGACGCGCTCCTTCACGCTCGTTCCCGCTCCCGGCCGTGACAGCCCGTCCCGGGGAACGAGCGGTCGAACCAGGCACCGCGAACGCTCAAATCGCCATTAACGCTTCAGGCTCCACGCGCGGTCCGCTTTTCATCACGTCTGCGCGGAACGACGTTCTGGGAGATCATTCAGATCTTTTGTCAGAAATCGCCGTTCGATCACTCTGGACGTCGCGTCTCGGGCGGAACGAAGAAGAATTAAAATGGCTCCAGAAGAAGAACTAAAACTCTCTGCTAAAGTTTTTCAATCTTTGTCCTTTGTGTTCTGTAATTTATACATTTTAATTTAATTTATCTTTTTTTTTTTTTTTTTTTTAAGAAGCATTTTCAATAGTTATTCTCGGCTCTCACTTTTAACCGTTCTTCAAAGGCTCCGGCGCTGCTGGCTTTGAAGGGCTCTCAGATCAAGAAACGCACCAGAAATGTCTTTCCGCCGGTGTCCTTCCTTCAAAACGAGACGCAAAAAAGAAGAAAAAAAAAGCCTCGTGCACAAAGCAGCGTCGTTTGAAAACAAATCAAAATGCAGCTGATCTGGCATGTTTCAGTTTAGCCAGGACTTTGTTCCGTAAGGACTGTGGATGTGTGTCTTTTTCTTTCTGTGTTTTCTTTGCTTTTGTTTTTGGCATCAGACCATCCCATCCGTCTCGAGTTGTAAAAGTCTTTCGATTGAAATGTTTCCTCCTCGCCAGGGCAGTGGTATCGCTCGGCGGAGTTATTAGCGGTGTCCCGGAGCCTGTCCGTTTGAACACACGGCCTCTGTTTTAGTCTTTAAGGCCGGTGGAACTGGCTGACCTGCCCAGGGGGGTATGTGAATTGGGGCCCATGCTGAAGATGGGGTACAGATCATGTTCTTCCCACGCAGACCCTAGACATGCACCGCTGGGCGCATCTCAAACTGTCTTTAAGTGTGTGTGTGTGTGTCGGAGGAGGAGGAGGAGGATGGGTGGGAGTTGGGGGTGGAATCCAGTCACTGTCATGTTTATTGTTGCGAGAAGAGTCCCCCCCCACCCCGTGGCTTGGTGAGAGCCGGGGGTCTGCGTCCCCGCACAAGCTCCCGATCCCAGCGACTGTGGAACGTTCCGCGCCATGCCTCTCACCACGCCACACCCCTCTCCTGAGCTGCAGAGCCCCGACGCGTGTTTCTCTGCGACACTGTTTGTTCAGCACTGCAGAGTTCTCTCCCTCTCTCTCCCCCTCTCTCTCTCTCTCTCTCTCTCTCTCTCTCTCTCTCTCTCTCTCTCTCTCTCTCTCTCTCTCTCTCTCTCTCTCTCTCTCTCTCTCTCTCTCTCTCTCTCTCTCTCTCTCTCTCTCTCTCTCTCTCTCTCTCTCTCTCTCTCACGCACACTTTACTATTCAGGTCATATTTATAGAGCTGGCTCCGAGCCACTGTCAGACTCCTACTATGATTTTTTTCCCCCACTTTTTAAGAAACACAAAGTGCGTCCTGCGCTGCTCTCTTTATTTCGCCCCAGGAGCGGCGTGAGGGGAGGGGAAGGGGGAGGGGGCTTCCCTAACGACGGGACGTTGCGCCGGTGTCGGATGGTTGTCCTCTCTCGGAGCAGCTCGACCGTCGCGTTCCGATTCCTCGTTTTGCGTGCGCCGAAGACATTTTCGCACCCGGAGAGATCGGTCTGACGCTTTTGGTGCCGTTACTTTATGACCTCTTTGGGGGAAAGGTTTGGGATGGGGGTGGTGGCGGGGAATTAAGTGGGGCTCTGACCTTTCACCTGGCCAGGTTACATTGAAGCCACTTCTTTCATGTGCTGGTCCGGGTGTCTGTCGGCGTGAATGTGCGCCTTTGTTCAAGTGTACAGGTCAGCCTTTGCATCTGCGTGCGATTGACGCCGAGATCACAGAGCCAAAAGAGGGGGCGTACGGGGGCCGCAGAGGGTCAAACGCACGCATCCACCCCAAAAACCTGTACCCGCCCGCCCTTTACCGTCCGTCATACGAGGCTCCTGCTTCTTTCTTACCAGGAATGAACCAGCCGTACCTTCCGCCCACAGTAACCAGCCGTACCTTCCGCCCACAGTAACCAGCCGTACCTTCCGCCCACAGTAACCAGCCGTACCTTCCGCCCACAGTAACCAGCCGTACCTTCCGCCCACAGTAACCAGCCGTACCTTCCGCCCACAGTAACCAGCCGTACCTTCCGCCCACAGTAACCAGCCGTACCTTCCGCCCACAGTAACCAGCCGTACCTTCCGCCCACAGTAACCAGCCGTACCTTCCGCCCACAGTAACCAGCCGTACCCTCCGCCCACAGTAACCAGCCGTACCCTCCGCCCACAGTAACCAGCCGTACCTTCCGCCCACAGGCCTCTTCGACTGCCCGTTACCCGCACGCCGATGCGTGCCCGGGATTTTCCACGCGACTCCCGTTTGAAGTTCCGCAGCGTCGAGCCGCTCTCGCATACAGAAACGGGCGAATGTTGTTTTTCTCCGAAGCGCGTTCGGAAGGCCGTGTTTGTTCACGGCTCTCCGCGGAGACCGTCGGCGGCTTCGCTCCAGGCACGTTTGGGAAGCTAATGAGCGCGAGTCAGAGGAGACGCTCAGCTCGGGGGAGAGAAGCCGCGCCGCTCCGCGTCGGATCCGCGCTTTCGTACGCTCCTTCCCCCGGTGCGGGAGATTAAAGGGAGGCTTGTTTACACGTCCGTTCAGGCGCTTATCGTTTTGAGATTTACGCCTCGGCCCCGGCGTGGGCAACGTGGGGCGGTTCATAATTGCCCGTCTTGTTTTTTTGTTTAGTTTTTTTCCACCCCCTTCTCTCCAAACCTCCCCCTCCATCCAACATACAAACCGCAGCGCAAGTGTCTTGGCGGGGCCTCTTCAGCGCTTGCTCTTATTCCCGTTTATCGCGGGGAATTTAAATAATTCACGAGAACGGGACTCGGGCCTGTAAATAAGACTAATAGAAAGGAAGGGGGGGGAGGGGGTGTAAGAGCGCTGCCTGCCCGGGGGAAGCGTGGCCCGCGAGGACGGCGATAAATCAGGCGCCGCCGTAAACGGGTCCGGCCGCTGACTCTGCAGAGAGAGCCTCGTTTGCAGAAGGTCAGCGGCGCTGCTTACCCCCCACCGGCGAAAGAGAAGCACGCTCCTCACACACGCTCTCCGCTCCCGATGCAGGCACGCGCATTTGCGCACGCGCTTGTCTTCCAAGACGTACAATGTACTAGATGCATTTACTTATTTGTATTGTTTTGCCGGTGTGAGCTGCTGTAGCCGTGAGCCGCTATAGCGGGCGCTATAAGGGCCATTTCCCCCAGGCCCTGGTACCAGTGTGTGTGTGTGCGCTGTGTGTGCGCTGTGTGTGCGCTGTGTGTGCGCTGTGTGTGCGCTGTGTGTGCGCTGTGTGTGCGCTGTGTGTGCGCTGTGTGTGCGCTGTGTGTGTGTGAGTGGTGTGTGAGTGGTGTGTGAGTGGTGTGTGAGTGGTGTGTGAGTGGTGTGTGGTGAGGTGGTGTGTGTGAGTGGTGTGTGAGTGGTGTGTGAGTGGTGTGTGAGTGGTGTGTGGTGAGGTGGTGTGTGTGTGTGGTGTGTGAGTGGTGTGGTGTGTGGTGTGTGTGGGCTACACCACCTCACCATCTTCCCCAGCTACAGAGAGTGAGAGAGCGTATCAGTGAGGTTTACTCGCTCATGCTTCCTATTCCCCCTGTCTGTTCCATGGGCCCCTCCTGTTCCACCGTACGAGGCCTCCACAGCACGAGACGCACTCGGGAACGCACTTTCTCCCCTCCCTGCTTTATTCTTATCCGACTTATTTTCTTCCTCCTCGAAGTTTTGAGGTTATTTCAACAAATCTGACACGTGTCTGGCTGTTTGACTGTAACCCCTTCCCCCCAAAACAAAACACACACAAAAAAAACACAGCAACAACGGTCCATATTGAGCCGGGCTTCTCCCTCTGCATGGATATTGCGCCTCTGACTTTAAGAGATGTTTGGAATTCCTGCTCCTGGCTGGCGCGCGGTTGCCGAGGCCTCGCGCTCGCCGAAACGTCTGACGAGGCTCATTACTCAGGATGTCGCGGAACAGACCCGAGTCGGGAGGGCGGCGTGGGGGAATGCGAAGCGCGCAAAAACACCGGGCCGCTCACCCCGGCCCCCCCTTCCCGCTGCGGCGTTCGCGCGCGCCGAGAATCCCCTCCGTCTCCCGGCCCCTTTGTCCGTGCTCCCATTGTGCGGCCCCAAAAGGGTTAAAGAGTCACAAGCGATGAGCCTCCCACCGGCGCGCCTCCATTGTGCGCCGGTATGCGCTGCGACGCGGCATGTCAACCGTCGCTACGCGTGAAGGACTGCCGCCGAGGGCCGGGGGCGAGAACCAACGCCGCGTTCCCGGAGCCCTGTTTTTGTTTTTCGTTCAAACAATCGGATGTTCGGGGCGATGTTTTTCTTTAGGGCTTTATTTAATTTATAAAAATGTAAAAAAACACATTAAAAATCCCCTCTGATACTCGTCTGGGATGGAACGTGCGTGGCCGCGGACTCTCCCGGGAACTCGGGACACGCCCCGCGCATTACGTCCTGACAAGTGAAAAAACACAGGCCGTTGTGTTTGTGGAACATTGGCAGCGTAATGTCTGTTCCAGACCCCGGGGTCTGCGAATGTTAACCAGCGGGGGACCGGTGGCCGGGCTTTCAAGCCATCAGTCCTGCTCCCTCCTGGGGAGTCCGAGCGGGGGAAAGGCCTGGGAATAATTACCCCGCCGGACAAAAGAGGACCTTCACTGAAAGGGACCCCGGTATGGTGGAGAGGCAGGGGAGGGGTCAGAGGTCGTCTCCCTCCCACAGCACTGTTCTGGCAGGTTTTATTGGCAGGGTTCGTCACAGTGCCGGTTTAAGTACAGTGGGGGGAAGGGGCTGTACTGTGTGCTCCTCATCACTGTCATTATAGTCCCAATAGCACCCTGTGACCTTTGCCCCCCTCCCCCTCTTTTTCTTTTTCTTTTTTTTTTTAATGCAATATCGTCCTCTCCCACAAGGGACCGACTGTCTCTTTTCCAAATGAAAGCTCACACTTACGTGGTGAGTGTTTCATTTCAGGTTGGCTTCTACCTAGCTGTCTGCACACCTAGCAATCTAAATCTCTTCTGATCAATGCTTTTTTAACTGCTTTCACGGTTTACTGATGGAAATTTACAGGTGACAAGACAAATGTGACAAGACTAGCTAGCGCTTGCTAGGTTGCTACTGCTACATGGTTCGAGTTTTAACATCCCAAGTCAGTGACTAGGATAGAGCTTTATGCCTACTGCATATATGTGAAGCACAATCTCAATCTTTTAGAGAAATGGGCAGGGAATTTGTACATCTGAATTTGGATTGCTTAGTTGCGTTCGTAGGCCTGTCTCGATGCTGCGACGTCTTCCACCGCTTGGGGAGAGCGCAGACAAGCGTGCGTTCAAACATTTTTATTGAGCTAAACCGGAAAACCACTGCAGAACAAGTCACTCCCGTGTTGTTAGTGGGCCCCGAACGCATTTAAAAAAACAAACTCATGCTTCAGATTAGTATGGAATAAAATAAAAAAAAGCATATCTCACATACCGATCAAGTGGTGTGTGAGAATGGGATCAGCAGCTCTGTGGTGCAGAGCTCGGTGGAGCTCCAGCACCCGCATGGTTTCCCCTGGTTCCCACACGCCCTGTGGAATGCCGATGATCCGGAGGGTTGAGGGACGACGAATCGTTCACCTTACGGTGAATTGAGCTCCTCTCTCTCCTGCCAGTTCCTCGGGTTTGTGTGGGGACTCGAATCGGGACGTTCCGTCAGACGAGCGTGGCGGCAGTGGAGGAGGAGACCGCGGGCGATTCCGTCGGACCGCTGTCAGCTGTGCCTCCTGTCTGCCAGCCTCCTGCGTAACAGCTGGAGCTGGAGAAAGTGACAAATGCTGGTCATAACCAAATTATGTTTTTGTGGAAACAGGGACCACCTTTCCAAAACAGCTTAGAATTTTAACAGCTTATTAACTAATTTCCCCCTTGGAGATGAATAAACTATTTGTCTATCTGTTTGCAGTAGGGTTCGTTTTTATTCACACCCTGTGAACAGTGAAGATGAACGAAAGAGATCGTATAAAAAAATATACTATTTAAGTAATGAGGTATATTTTATTGAAAATTACAAACCTACATTACTAATACAATTGTTCAAAAAAACATATTTTATTCATAATATTCCAGAAAACATCTGGATCACGATTATTCACACCCCTTCACAACTGTTCTTTTAAATTTAATCCAACAAAAACAAATCTTTATAAATATACAATTTATTTGAAGTTCATTGGAAGGTTATGGAACTATACAGTGGCCTACAATGGTTTCCTGGTTTCCTAGGGTATAAAGAGGAGGGAACACACGTTTGAAATACTGTGGTCAGCCATCATCATGGTGAAAGGCAAGTAACTCCATGAAAACATCAGACAAAAGGTTATTGACCTCTAGAGATCAGGAGATGGCTACAAAAAAAACCACAATGTTAAAGATGCCACTTTCCAATGTTGTCAATTATTAGGAAGTTTAAGGTCACTGGAACAGTGGCTAACCTGCCAGGTAGATAACCAGGTAGGTAACTCGCCAGGTAGGTGACTCGCTTTGGATAAAAGCGTCTGCGGAATGGCTTATAGGTAGAGGACGCAAGTCTATCTTGCCCCCACGTGTAGTGAGACGGATGGTTCGAGAGGCAAAAAGAAGTCCAAGGCACAGTTCAAGATCTCCAAGACAACCTGGCATCTTGGGGTTACAAGGTGTCTAAAGCTACCATTCGACAACGCCTACATGACAATGGCCTTATGGCAAGAGTTGCAAGAAGGAGGCCTCTTTTGAAGACAATTCACCGAAAAAGTCATCTTGAATTCGCTAAACTACATCTGAACTATAATTGGAACCATGCCTTGTGGTCAGATGAAACAAAAATCTAGCTTTTTTGACATGCACATCAGCATTATGTTTAGCAAGTAATGTTGAAAAGCACCTCATGCCTACGGTGAAACATGGTGGTGGATCTTCAATGCTTTGTGGTTGTTTTGCATCCACAGGCCCTGGGGCCCTTATTAAAGTAGATGGAACCATGGACTCCAGCATGCACCAAGACATTTTATCCAAAAACCTTGTTCCCTCTGCCAGGAAGCTACACCTGGACCTTCCAACAAGACAACGATCCCAAACATACGTCCGAAGAAACTAAGAAATGGTTGACAGAGCACAAGATCAATGTCCTGACGTGGCCATCTCAGTCTCCAGACCTGAATCCAATTGAACATTTGTGGTTTGAAATAAAAAAAGTAGTGCACAAACGTCAACCCAAGAATCTAAAGGAGCTAGAACAATTCTGCATGGAGGAATGGTTGAGGATCCCCCCCAAGAAGTTCCATAACCTCGTACGACACTACAGAAGGTGACTACTTGCTGTTATAATGGCCAAGGGAGGAACCACAAACTACTGATAACGGGTGTGAATATTTGTGATTCTTTTACAAATTATAATTATAATTATAAATTATAATTTGTGAACCATTCGGTTGTGGTTCGTGCATTATTATTAAAGAATATAATTTCTGCCATAAAATATACCTCATTGCAGTTTATCTTATACGATCTCTTTTTGTTCCATCTTTTATCAAGGGTGTGAATAAAAACGGAGTCTACTGTATGTATAGGGTTCCAGTTGACATGTATTTCATGCTAATAACTCATTTTGAATTATTAGCATGGGAATGGCATTTAACAGAGTAAATACCTGAAATACCCTTTTTACACATGTTAAAACTAACATTGATGCAGTACAAAATGATTCAATGCCATGGGAAATTTGAAAGCTTGATACCTCAAAGCTACAGGATAGGCAGGTGGAATTAGAAATGGCACTCATTCGTGGTGCTGGACAGAGGGGAATGTCGCTCGGCCTAATCGATTTGTAATTGAGAATCCCAAACTTTGAGTAAACTTTCTATCCCTACCCCATGCAGTGCCATGGAGATGTCAGTTTGTGTTCGCTAATGAAGCACAAAAGTATGTGCATTGAGGGGGGGGAAAAAAGAAAAAAAAGAGTTAAACTGAAAGCTGTCGGCCCCCGTAAACACAAGGCGCCTGGTAGCCGTCCAAAAACGGTAAATATTTATTGTTGGGATTGTGGGCTGTCTCCTCCGTTAATGACTGTTCCCGGACACACCGCCCTCTAACAGATTCATAGCGCTTTATTCGCAGGGCGCACTCTGGGAGAGATCGGACAGAATTTGCTGTTTAATCAGATTTAGAGAAACCATACCATACCCCCCCCCCACTACTGTACTGTGTTGTCGTGCTGAATAAGGCATTTTTATGACAACAAACTATTAATTTGTTGTCGTGCTTGGTACCATTTTAGTAAAAAGTTTCTTGTTTTGTCATCCTTCTAAACATCTACATAGTATTATTCTCACTTGCCTATGGTCTACAGCAGGGTTCCTCAAATCTGGTCCGCGAATCCAAATTCGGCCCCGGTTTTCCTTTCTCTCAGGTAGTCAATTGAACAATTAATGCAATCGATTGGCCAGAGTGTCTTCACACCTGACTCCCAGGTAAAGGAAGGGTGGGGAAAAAAAACTGCAGTGCTCGGCCCACGAGGACTGATTTGAGGAACCCTGGTCCACCCGTCAAAATGAGCCTCTAAGCCAGGGGTGTCAAACTCATTCCATCGAGGGCCGAGTGTATGCAGGTTTTTGTTGCAACCAATGCACTACTCTGGGTGGTTTCAATTAAGTCCCTCCCTTGAGCTAATTAGTGAAATCACCTGGTGTTGTGCATTGGTTGCAACAAAAACCTGCATACACTCGGCCCTCGATGGAATGAGTTTGACACCTGTG
>JAINUG010000075.1:3271392-3313892 GCA_029706075.1 Aldrovandia affinis | reverse complement strand
CAAAGGGGCCTCCTCTCAGCGCGGTTCTGTCGCCATGCCGCAGACTCGAATCCGATCGGAACGAGACGCCTCCGTCTGACGTGCCCGTTCCAGCCTGTGGCGCGAAACGTTTCTCTCCGCCTTTCGCTGTACGCGGTGTCCTGCATCGGCATCGTCGTTCGCTCGCAATTTCAAAAGTACTGTCAGAACGTCAGAACCACAAGGCGAAGAATGGGTGTCATAGCAACAAAGTACGAGTTGTTTTTTTAGTTTTCAAATTTTTTTTTTAACTTCTGCTCAATTTCTAAATTGCACCCTTTTTCATGCATGCAATATCCTTTACGGTTTCCCTAGGAATTTGTCCTTTTGTGTTTTTCTTTGCATTTCCAGATATCAGGTTGGTGGGTTATAAGACAAATTGTGGCGAGACTCCTGTTAATAGCTTACCTATCTGGCATTTAGTGTCGGAATTGAATTCATGTAAAAGATGCAAATGTACCCTTTTAAGGAAATCAAAAAGCCGGGCAGAAATGCATGTCGTACCGTGTCGCAGGCGTCGCGGCGATTGGGTGTAATCGTGTCCGCGCAAACGCGTCGGCGAGAGATTGAAATATCAATCCTGTGACTGTGAAAGGTCAGCGGATCGCCATGACGACGCAGAAACATCGCGCGGGAGAAATCCCGCCGTTGAGACCGTTGGCTCGATTGACAGATGGGTAGACCGATGGATCGATGCCTCGCTGTCCTCCTAGGAGGATGTTCTCTCCACCGCCAGCACAGGTGAGTTGGCCACCTGGTGCAGTGCCTCGGGTCGCATGGGAAAGTCAAATCAAATCAAATCAAATCAAATTTATTTGTATAGCGCTTTTCACAATTGAATTGTCACAAAACGCTTAACAGAGGGGGAACCCAGACCTAGACCCCCCCAAAAGCAAGCCTAAAGGCAACAGTGGCAAGGAAAAACTCCCTTGGTAGGGAGAAACCTTGGAGGACCGAGGAACCAGACTAAAAGGGGAGCCCATCCTCTTCTGGCTGGCACAGGGTGTCTCAAAAAGACCATATCATGGTCAGTCCAAGGTGACTCAGGGCTGATGGACTTTGCCCCTCCTGAGTTAGGTAGTCAGTGGGGGGGGGGGGCTAAACCACGTGAAGGGGGTCCAGATCCAAGTCCCATTCCCTCAGCTGATGCGGTGAGACTCTTTGTTATGCTTGTGTAGTAATTTGGAATTGGAGCGGGCCGTCTTGTCATCGGACATCGCCCCTGCCGTTTCTCCGCGCTCACAGCGCCCACCCTGTCTCGCCTCCCGGCGTCAAAGCGGCCGAGATCTCCCCCGTCTTCCCGTTTCGACAGCAATCCGATCGGCTGCGCGTCGATCGCCCCAGTGTTGCCGAAGCCTCGTCTCGCGCGGGCAAGCAGAATCCACACGTGCGCACGAAACAGGATTTGCGGGCCGCCTCCTCTGTGGTTGAGACCGCGTCCGTGAGCGGCGAAATGGGAAGGAGCGCGAGAGGCCGAAGGGCCGGCGCGGTGTCGGCCCCAGAGCCGCGCCGAAACCACGAGCCGCGGGACTCCGTCCCTCCGCTTCAACGTCACCCCGCGCTCACCGAGTCGCGGTCATTACGGCGAGCCTCACAGCCGGGCTCGGGGGGTTCAGAGGCGCCGGTACACTCAGGGAGGCCCCCGCGCTTTCCCCCGGCCTGCCTGCCTGCCTGCCTGCCTGCCTGCCTGCTTTGCACCCCGTCCACGCGCGCCCCGGCTCCGCTGGAGGGAGGGGTCCGCCGCAGAGCGCCTCTGATTGACGGCGTATCTCCGGGGCGTTGTGAAACACCGCGGCAGATCATTTGCCTGCCTGTTTTGTGTGATTAATTTGCCGACCGCCGCTCTGCATAGGCAAAGCCACACGGAACAGGCCCAGAGCCTTTACCCCCCCCACCGCTGTCATCCTCACACTCCTCCTTGTACTTATGCGTCACCCCCACCCCCCCTCACTCACTCACTCTTCATCTTCTCCCGGTCTCGCCTCCCCTCTCTCCACCGTTTCCGTTTCATCCCTTTCTTTTCCGTCTCGGTCTTTCACCGTTACCCCCTCGTCTGTCTCTGAAGGCCGGCCGCAACACGGCACTGTGAAGAGCAGGGGCGTCGGAACCCCCCCAGTCGAGGGACGTCTGGAACACGAGCGACTGCGGCGGCCCACCGCAACCTTGATGGCACCGCTGCCGTTTCCTCTCCGCCGTGAGAGACGCTATTGGCCCCCCTCGTTTGATTCAGTCTTTGTGTGGTGCGCTGTGTGCGGAGGTCTCCCCCTCGGTGTGGGACACAGGAGGTGACGTAACCCACCTGTCTGTGGGCCCTGCTCTGCGTCTGGGCATGGGGCACCGCGACGTATCACCAGCGGGAATGGGACACGCGCTGTGAGGAATGGAGGCAAAGGCAGGCTTGGGATTGAACCGCAGGAATGAGTTCAGGGTTATAACTGATGTCTGTTCCACGCGCACACACACACACACTCACACACACAGAGCCCCTCTCTCTCTCTCTCTCTCTCTCATATATTCAGTGAAGTGTACACGGTCGCCTGTTATGCTTCGACGGTGCCGTGTGCTAGAAAGCAGGACCATAACTGATCTCACAGGCTGTGGCCATTGGAGTTTCCCCATTCGCCCCCCCCATCCCCCATCTTTTTCTTGTATTTTACAAAGGAATGCAGTGGATAATTGAAGTTGACCTAAAATGGCTTTAGCGTAATGGTTGAGTTTAAGCAAATTGCTCTGGCCTGCTATGACGGCGAGTCCCATTTCTCGCCACGGAGGTAGCTCAAAGAACCGTGGCTGCAGACAGAGAATCGTTCCGTCACGCCCGGTAACGATCATCGGTACCAGACGGCCGCAGTCTCGAGCCTTAAGTTTTTAAACCGGCTCGGTGCAATAGCCGAGCTACGCGAACCCGATTTGGTTCAGTGGGAAATCCAGATGCATTAATGCGTATTGATGGGAAAAAAATGTAAGCAAATACCAGTGTCCCAGATAAGGGGTGACTTTAGGGAAAATAGTTGAGAGCATTCGAGCAAGAAAAAGTATTGGAAAAATTGATTATGAATTTGTCCGGAAATGCATGCCGTTATTGTTGTGGGGAATTTGAGTCCGTGCGCATTAGCTTTTTATCATGGGTGGGATCTGTTACACAATTTACTGGATGAGGTAATGGGAGAGATGGATGAAACAACCGGCTTTATTTTTCTCTCTCCTAACAAAACATGTGGATCTAGATTTATGTGGTGGTGGTTGTCATTATTATTATTATTATCATTATTATTAATCATAATAATAATAATATATTGTAGCTTAATGAATGTGTAGACTGCCAGCATGCAGTGTGATAGTTTGGGACCCCCCTTCCTTTTTTCATTGCAGGATGTCTTGCTGGACCGATGGTCAGGTATCATAGAAGGTTAATTACTTTGGCGATTGCCTCGGCCGCGGCGTGGCCAGGTGAGCGTAAGCCCAGCCCGGCGCTCCGGATGAGTCCGAGAGCGGGGCGGAAAGATTGAATGGCCCGCGTGAGACGGGCGTGTACCCCTCCCCTCCGCCGGATGACTGGATTCTGCTCTCCTTTCTGCTGTGTTTCCCCCCCCTCCAATTGTGGTGTACAGCATTACGGGTTTTACCATGCGGCCATGGCCGTGTCACTCATCCGCCTGGTCATCTGTCACCACCCGCGCCTAATGACTCGATCGTCTCCCTCTACGGACGTGGCCGAACATCAGAGCGCGTAGACTTCTGTGGGCAGAGTGCAAAGTTGAGCCTTTATCTCCCATTCTTGAAGACGTGAGTTAGGGCAGCTGTGGCCTTGTCTTTGTGCTAGTAGGATGGCACGACTTCCTTGTTATTGCACAGTCTGGTCTGGTCTGGTATGTTAATCGCTAAGCTTATTACCGTCGTTGTCATGTCTGGTTTTGGTGGAAGGGCTAGATTTTGAGCACTTGCCATAAGTTTGCTTCCAACCAGAAATGACTTTTTTTTTAAATAAAGTTTTTCCCTTTAACTTTGAAAGATGCCATTACAACCCCCTGAATTAATGATGCAAACAAGCCATCATTCGTTACCTCCCCGGGTACGGTAATGACGTGGCCGCGCCCGATGGCTTCGCGCTCGGTTTCGTGAAGCGGGCGGGTTTTTTTCTTTTCTTCGAAGAATGAAACGAAGGAAGGGAGCGTTTATGGCTGAGAGGTGTCGGTGATTCTTTTTAATGACTTCACCCTTGGAGAGTCTCTCTTTCCACGAGAGGAGTTCTAATGGCAGCGGCTGCTTTTGGAGAGACGCACGGCTCGTCGAGTTGTGGAAGCGCGTTTGCGCTGCGGCGGAGGAGGGCCGTCCGAACGGGGCCGAGAGCCCGGGCCGTTTTACGACCCGCTCCCCGACGCGCCACGCCTCGCCACGCGCCACGTCGCTTATTTGAGGGGAGGGCGTTTGTGGTCACCCTTTGAGCGCGAGTAAAGCTATTGGAAGCGGTCGGTTGGACGTGGCACGCATTTGTAAACACGGCCTTTTTAACGTTTCCGGGGGCTTGCCGTTGTCCTCGGAGACCCAGCCGAACGCTCTCTGTGAAATGAATCGCGTCTCGGGTTAGACGTGCTCTGTAATAATTGTTCGGTTCGATTGCGAGCAGCTCCACGCGCACGTACGCGCAGTGCTCTCCTGTGAAATGCGTTCGCAAACCTTCAATCAACTTGCAGAAAAGCAGGTCCTTTAAATGTATGTCATATACACCGTCAAGAGTACAATACAACACTACAATCCTGTGTTGCTTTTATTGACTTTTATGTAAGGTGACCTTGGGTGTCCAGAAAGGTGCCAATTAAATTCAATGCGTTATTATTATTATTATTATTATTAATATTATTATTAATACACATTACGTTTTCACACATTTTTCACTTGTGCGTCTTCGCATCTCACGTGGGGATTGTATCCTCTGCGTTCCTGCGCCTCTCCTGTAAGAGGTCTTCAGCCATGTCCACGTAAGTAAGAGGGTCACCGTCGCACGCACGGGCGGTTTGATTCGCCCGGGGGGCTTCGTCGGCACGTTTTTTGATTGCGTTGGCCTCCTTCGAGTTAAAAACCCCCCCGCGGTGCCTATGCTCCTCAAATGTTAATGAGAAGTCGCCTCTCTTCAAAATTGGTTTTGTGCGGGCGTAGGCGAACCCATAACCGTCGTCGTATTTTCTGACAGCTGATCGATCGGTGATAAAACGAAAACTACAGCTTTAAGATTGCTGCGTGTCCTCTTGCTTTCCAAACGGGGTGATCTCCATTTAAAAAAAATACAAATAAAAATTCAAGAAAAGAAGCAAATATAGGTCAAAACGTTTTTCCCGGGGCACTCCTCGTTTCCGTGTTGGTGTGGCCACTCGGCCCTTGAAGGCGTTGTATTCCGATAAGAGCTGAAGTTGTGTAATGTATTACGTGAGAGTCTCCCCTGCGGCAGTGTGCAGGCCCCTGCGCGTTAGCGAGCGGTGCGCTTTGCTGTTAGCCTTTGAGCCTGATGTCAGGGGCCTGCCGTCCCCCGTCCCCCTCCCCTCCCCTCGTCAGAGCATTTGGTTAAGAAAAGAAAGGCGGGCCTCTGTCAGAGATTAGGACTACATCAATCAGGGCTTAATCTGAGTGTGTGTATTCTGTGTGAGTGTGTGAGTGTGCCTGCAGGGTTTCCTCTATTCTGGAACAACGGCGATTGTGTTTGTGGCTCCAAAAACCCCCCCTTGGAAAACGATCAGTTACTTTGGGAAGTTTGTAAGTGTTACATATCTGTCCTGGTGTTGCCGCGTGAGTTGGTGGCGAAGTCGTTGCGCTCGGTCGTTGTCGTTGTTTGGGTCTGTGCCGCTCCCCCCTCCCCTCCCCTCCCTCTCAGGACTGTCCATCGGGGAGCGGCGGCTCGGCCCTATGGGTGATTGCGCTAACGAGCGTGACTGGAGCGCCACAGAACCTTCCGGACCGATGTGGGCCTGGGGTCAGCCTCCGCGGCGTCTGTCGGCCCGGCTGGCGCGGGTTTGGGGCACCGGCGGGGGGGCCTGTTTTGGCGTTGTAGCATTCGCCCCCTAACAGGCACACAGGCGGGAGGGGAGGAGGGAGGGGGGGCGGGGACTTGTTGGGTGGGGGTGCGCTGGGTCACCGGAGACCCAGAAGCTCCACCGCTGGACCCGAAATGCGGCGCTGAAGAGCAGCTGCGAACGGGAAGATCCGTCTGTCCTCCCCGCCTAATCCCGTCTGCCGCTGAGAGCACAAGTGTGAGGGGCGCTCTCTGGCACGCGTCTGGGCGAGCCGCAGGATGACAGCTGTCCCAGCCCCCCTCCCTCCCCCTGACCCCTGCCTCTTAGCGAGCGCCTCTGTGGAGCTGCGCCACCGCGGTTTCGATTACACCCGGGCGCTCTCCGCGCGGCGCCTTTCGTCCCGCGTTGGCAGAACCGGAAACCCGCGTCTGTCGATTCGTATCGTCGGTAATGGGGACTCGCGAGCTTTGGCGCGGCAGCTTGCGCAGTCTTCGGTGGCTTCCTGTCACATTTGTGATGCTCATTGCCTTTTCTACCGCATTTGCGGTGTGAAGCCCTTACACCGGAGGTGGGCAGTGTTACCCACAAAGGGCTGGCGCGGTCGCAGGCTTTCGCTCCAAGCGAACGGCAAACGCTGACTCTACTGATCCGAAGCCCCGATTCAAGACCAAGATTGGTCGATTAGTCAAATTACTCGCCGTTACCTTGGACTCACCTCCGATATTTCATGGGGCCTGTCCACTGTAGTCCATATTACACGATGGTATTGATAATAATTCTAGTAATACATTTGTATTATTGTTATGCGTTTTCATTGTTGTAGACCACAGTTAAAGGCACAGCCTACAGTTTATTATATTTATTATTGCAGCCTACTTATTGTTATAAACGATCAATGCTTTTTTGCTGTGGTTCTGTGGGCTTGATATACTGCTCTCGGTCCCACCTGTGTACTATAGCGCACTAAAGCTCGAGCGGAGGGTTGTTTAACCGCGCCCCTGCTCCGGTGTCGTCCCGCCGCCCGTAAAAGCAACAGGGCGTGCGCGGCAGTAACGCCGGCCTGAAATACGAGGCTCTTACCCGTCATGAATATTGAATCGGGAAGGATCTCCGTCCGCCCGGAACATAACCCGTCCTGGAACGTACAGCTGCGCCCGGACGCTGTCCTGGAGTTGGAGGCTGTCCGTCGGCGCTAGGCCTTGTTTCGGTCTTAAACCGTCCGGTTAATAAGCCAGTTTGGCCTCCAGGACGATCTCTCCGGAGATCTGCGGTACTGAGACGTAGGGGCAGGTTTAGCACGCAGCCCAACGTTTTTCCTCCTCCGCTTGATGGGAGTACAAAGAAAGGTTCACAACCGGGGTAATTATCGAGACAATAAGCAGATGTGAAACATGTACGGACTGTGGCTCTGTTGCTTCTGCTTGTTTCGGTTAAAAGTCAGGAACTATGTTGATGCCTTTCAGCCCTAGGGCAGCCCTGCAGTGTGTACTATAGATGGAGAGACAGACATGTCTCTGTGTCTGTGTTTGTCTTGTGTGTGTGTGTGTGTGTGTGTGTGTGTATCTGTGTTTATCCTATGTGTGTGTGTGTGTGGTGTGTGGTGTGTGGTGTGTGTGTGTGTGTGTGGTGTGTGTGTTTGTCGTGTGTGTGGTGTGTGGGGTGTGTGTGTGTGTGTGTGTGTTTGTCATGTGTGTGGGGGTGTGTGGGTGTGTGGGTGTGTGTGTGTTTGTCATGTGTGGTGTGTGTGTGGTGTGTGTGGTGTGTGGTGTGTGGGTGTGTGTGTGTTTGTCATGTGTGGTGTGTGTGTGTGTGTGTGGGGGGTGTGTGTGAGTGTGTGTGTGTGTGGTGTGTGTGTTTGTCGTGTGTGTGGTGTGTGGGTGTGTGTGTGTGTGTGTGTTTGTCATGTGTGTGGTGTGTGTGGGGGGTGTGTGGGTGTGTGGGTGTGTGTGTGTTTGTCATGTGTGGTGTGTGTGTGTGGTGTGTGTGGTGTGTGGTGTGTGGGGGTGTGTGTGTGTTTGTCATGTGTGGTGTGTGTGTGTGTGTGTGTGGGGGGTGTGTGTGAGTGTGTGTGGTGTGTGGTGGGTGTGGGTGTGGGTGGGTGTGGGTGTGTGTGTGAGTGTGTGCGTGTGTGTGCGTGTGTGTGAGAGTGTGTGTGGTGTGTGCATGTGTGCGTGTGTGTGTGTGTGTGAGGAGGCGTGTCCCCCGCTACAGAGCTGGGCCGAGGGGAGTGGAGCACAGCCCAGATGTGACCTACATGTTAAAAATGCAGTGTGCAGAAATTTGCCTGAGTATGAGTCGCCTTTTTGTGGGGAGCCCTGTAATTGATATGCCACCAGCAATAAATCACTGTTGCGCCTTGGCACTTGGGCTATTATCCAGGAAGACAGGTTTAGCGGCACTGTCGAAAAGCTGTGACTTTGCGCTCAGTGTGTGTTTGATTTATTTATTTTCCCTCTTTTGGCTGGAGCGGCTCGCCAGAATAGGTTTGCGAGCCCGTCAGCATTCCGTCAGAGTGTGGGGGCAACCAGCTTCCCCCCCCCCAATTCACTCTCTCTCCCTCTCACCCTGCAGCCAACATCCTTTTCTCTCCCCCTTGTCTCTTTTACTTGCCCTTTTCCTCTGTTGGCTGGTCTTCTGAGAAACAGAGCAGTGCCAACACAGTTTTACTGGATATTTGTTATTATTAATAATAATAATAATAATATTAATATTAATAATAATTTAGTAAATACTCTCACGGGGGAAGTTGCTCTAAATATATGGCTTTAAAATATTGCAATTTTTCATTAAAAGACTGCCTCCTTCTGTCGTTATTAATTCAAAGTTGATAAAACAGGGAACGGTAGGCAAGGAACGGATTGACCAATATGATTTATCTGCAGGGAAAATTGAGTTTTGTGACAAGTGCCTTGTTTTATTTCAGGATTTATTTCATTTCTTTAAATTCATTCCGCGGCGACATCTGTGGGGGATATTGTTTGGCGTCCGCTGGAAAATAAAAAGGGAAGGAAAGACGCAATTGAAAACAAAAAAATATGAATAGGAAAAAAAAGACTCAATGAAAAGGAGAAACAAAAGACAGATGGAAGAATGCTTACGAGATCCGTCCCCACAGTATTGCGTCGCGTTCGCCCGCTCGTGCTGGTTCAGCCGAGTGTGCCAGCGTGCTGCTAACAATGCAGTCGCAAAGACACGTGAGGAATTCGTCTTCGTAGGTGTTGTAGTGAAAGTTTGATCGCGTGTGTATGTGTTTTGACATTTACTGAAGCATTAATAATGGAAAAACGAACAGATTGTCTGACAGTCTCGGCATGGTGAGCTATATTTATTTATTTATTTATTTATTTCGCTCATAAGAGAGACACCATGGAGAGAGAAATTCTAAATTCCCTATTTAGAGTACCTTGGTGTGAATGTATGGGTACATGTCTATTGACGTCGCATTTTCTTTCTTTCTTTCTTTTGTCCCCATTGAAGTGCTCTTGTTTGTCAGCTCTGTGGAAATTAAATGAAAGAGCCTCGTTGAGCGGCGCGCGTGATAACCGCAGGTGCCCACGCCAACACCGGAAGCAAGCGGGAGCTTTCGACAAACTGCCGAGGTTGACGCGCGCGTCGCCGGTTTGCTTGCGAGGCTTGTCGCATTGAGCGATGCAATATTTCTCATACGCGACGATTTGCCCAATTATCTTCACTTGATGAATACTCGGCCACAAATTCGCTCCACAATTTGCTCACGGGAGTCGTATATCGGATGAGACGACCCGCTTTGAATCACCGACGGAAGAAAAGTGAAACTAAACAAGAAAAGCACAAAAACGGTCTTTCGTTTTTGAATTTCTTTACTTTACTTCTGTTTAATTTAATGACAAAGTATCCTCCGTGGACGTCTTCAAGGTGAAATCGAACAGTGCCATTGAGCGTTGCCAGAGTTTTGAGGAATCTGAATTCACAGAAAGCACTATGCTGATCCTCTGATATGATTGAGTCATGATTGTTATCATGATTAGGGTGTGAAAGGGCCTCTGCCGGGCAGTTTAGCTATTATGATGTCATTATTTGGGCCTCGGGAAGTCCAAAGAAACCGCAGAATTCATTACCAGTGAATAGGGCTCCTAGAGGTCCTGCCTGAATCATGTGGCTTTCTTCTACAGCCGCTCTGATTTCTTTGTTGAAGTTTTCAATTTAAATTTTTTGATAAATACGAGTGGGCCTGTGTGCGCGGGCGTTTCTTTTCTACTTACAAGAATTAGTCTTGCAATGAGGGGCGAATTATGGCTAAGTGCCGCTAAACCCAGGCAATCCTCCCACTCCGGCAATCGTGCGCTCCGGCAAACGTCAGCTCAGACAATAACGGTTTGTTCTGTTTGGACGAGAAACGCTGAGTTCATATAGCAGATAATTAGTGTGCGACTGCTGGGGGAGAGAAAGGGGAGAGCAGCTTTTGGCTGAAGCCGAGGAGCTTCGAGTGGAGAATGGATACGGCAACGGTGCTGTTTGAGATGGGGAGTGGGTGGGGGGAAGGCTGCCGTTGATGCGTCATTTATTTTCTTTTTCTTTCAACCGTTTACAACGTGTTTCCTTTCCCATTGACTCGAAACGCAACGCGCTCAGCCCGTGTACCATTATTGTAATGGGGGCTTCTGAGCGCTGAACCTGTTTCGTTCACCTGGGTGTAAGAGGTTTACGCAGCGCGCTCTGAGCAACACCGGGATCGTGTTTCGCAACAGGCAGCTAATTAGGAGAGGGAAACAGGCTGTTTATTAATACAGAATCCAGCCAATGAGGGCCCTGCTCTCCAGAAGGCAGCAGCACTGCCAGACCTGTGTAGAGTCTCAAGCTCCCTGCAGTCATCTCCGCTGGCTACCTCCCCCCCCCTCCCTCCCTCCCTCCCTCCCTCCCCCAGTACCCATGAAGATGGAGAGATACGTGTAAAATCTGAGGGCACACTCTGCCTTAATAATGTTCTGTTGTGAGTTTTAATCTTCCGGCCCTGCTCACTATCTATTGTGATAATTAAACGTTGTCAAGTATTTCCTCCCAGGCCCCCCTTTGTCATTTAAAAAAAATAATTATTTATTTATTAGGACTATTTTCTGTTTCCCCCACCGTTCTAAATTTGGCAGTGTTTACCGGGCTTTCAAGTCCCGGCGATGCATAATCAATAGGAAATGTTCCACTGCAGCTCATAATGTGTTTTTTGCCTTGCAGGGCAACCGGCCGTGCCCCTGCAGATGATGTTATAGATGACAGCTCCTCACGCACAGAAAAGGACGTTGGATCGATAAGAGCTTCCCCCCTTCCCCCCCCCGAATATAACGAAGCCAAATCCAAAGGAGCGAACTTCCTTCGTCTGGCCCTGCCCTTGTGGAACAGCGTGAACATGGGGCCGTGTTGGCGGTTTCTCTGCCCTGCCCCCCGTTTGGGTGTCCTGTTCCTCCTGGGGGCGCTGGCCACGCCGGCACCGTCCCGCGCCACGCCTCCCCCGCCGTTCAAGACCTTCTCCCCGCCCGACTGGGGCATGACGCACCTGGTGATCCACAACAAGACGGGCGAGGTGTACGTGGGCGCGGTCAACTGGATCTTCAAGCTGTCCGGCAACCTGACCAAGCTGCGCAGCCACATGACGGGCCCGGTGGTGGACAATGAGAAGTGCTACCCGCCGCCCAGCGTGCAGTCGTGCCCCTACGACCAGGTGCAGACCAACAACATCAACAAGCTGCTCCTCGTCGACTACGCGCAGAACCGCCTCCTGGCCTGCGGCAGCACGTCCCAGGGCATCTGCCAGTTCCTGCGGCTGGACGACCTGTTCAAGCTGGGCGAGCCCCACCACCGCAAGGAGCACTACCTCTCCAGCGTCAGCGAGTCGGGCACCATGTCGGGCGTGCTGATCGAGGGCGCCGACGGGCACAACAGCAAGCTCTTCATCGGCACGCCCATCGACGGCAAGTCCGAGTACTTCCCCACGCTCTCCAGCCGCAAGCTGATGGCCAACGAGGAGAACGCCGACATGTTCAGCTTCGTCTACCAGGACGAGTTTGTGTCGTCGCAGCTCAAGATCCCGTCGGACACCCTGTCGAAGTTCCCCGCCTTCGACATCTACTACATCTACAGCTTCAGCAGCGAGCAGTTTGTGTACTACCTGACCCTGCAGCTGGACACGCAGCTGACCTCGCCCGACGCCAGCGGCGAGCAGTTCTTCACCTCCAAGATCGTGCGGCTCTGCGTGGACGACCCCAAGTTCTACTCCTACGTGGAGTTCCCCATCGGCTGCACCAAGGACGGCGTGGAGTACCGGCTGGTCCAGGACGCCTTCCTCAGCCGGCCCGGCCGGCAGCTGGCCCGCTCGCTGGGCATCTCGGAGCGGGAGGACGTGCTGTTCACCGTCTTCTCGCAGGGCCAGAAGAACCGGGCCAAGCCGCCCAAGGAGTCGGCGCTCTGCCTCTTCACTCTCCGGCGAATCAAGGAGAAGATCAAGGAGCGCATCCAGTCCTGCTACCGGGGCGAAGGCAAGCTGTCACTGCCCTGGCTACTCAACAAGGAGCTGGCCTGCATCAACTCGGTGAGTACCCGCCCGCACCGCCGAACATGCCGTCAAACAGCTTGCGCGATAAATCGCCAACCCCCCAACCGACGCCTCCCAAAACGCGGTGTCCTAGCCGTTATCTCGAAAGCTTGCTTCGCGACCGCATGTCTCGCGACTGCATGACACGACACACGCGCGGTGAAGGGCATGGCCTGCTCAAGAGGCACGCTCTAATCAAGGTAAGTCGTAAGGTTGCGTATTTTTATTGAGCTTCTCCCTGTAACTAAATTCTTAAAATGTATACAACAAACGGTAGAACAGGGGGGAAAAATGGCTTCGGTGCCTGCTTTGCGTGGAAGAAGCTCAATAAGATGGTTTTCGTTTCGCAATCGAACGTGGCACATTTTTCCGCCCTGTTGCTCTTTGCCATCCACGGCTTCCCGGCGTGACCGGGGGACAGGGGCAGCGGGTGAAGAGCGTGGACCGATGCCACCGCGCCGTCCTGGATTGAAGCGCTCTCGCGCCGGCCCAGACGGGCACATCATTAGCTGGAGTCCCTGGGATTTGTAGAGTGTCACTTAGTTTAGTTTGCAGCGGCCCCTCTCCTCAGCTCTAATTAATTAATGTAGTCTTGATGCTGTCCCATCTATCTACTGCCAGGGTCCTGGGGGACTCCCGCGCGGTGCTGGTGTCGCTGGGGCGTACGAGCGCGCTCACGCTCGAAGGAGAAAGCAGGAGGCTGCAATTATCGGCGCTCCGCTGCGGCTCGCTGTGTGTCCCCCGCGCTCCTCCTCCACAAAGCTTCCCTCATTGGACGGCTGCGCTTGCATGCTTACACCACCCTCCGTGTCAAAGGTCATTCCGGCCCGCGTCCCTGTCTCGGCGGCTTCCTGAGGGGCTGTCGGCCGATTGTGCAGGCCAGCGACGTCCGGTCTGCCATTTTGCGAAGCCCCTCTCACTCAGGGGGTGGCGTTCACAGTCGCCGCAAACCCCACTGGGCTCTTGTGTACTAATTTGTAGGTTAAACCCCACTCCTCATAACACTTGATTATTGACTAAATCATGTTTTGGTCCTCTCTGTGGGCTGGAGGCTGCTGTCATTTGCTCGAGGTAATGCCTGCGAACAGCTAATTAGCACGAATGCAGGGGGTGTGAAAAGTGAGCGAGCTGTGAATGGCTGTGTGGGGGCTGCGTCTGTCAGGTCGCTCCTCTGCTAAAATTGGTTTTAACGCCGCCACAATGTGTCCCTTTGTCTCCGCGCTTTCTAAAATACTCTGAACTTAAACCTCCTCTAATTAGCCAGCTGAGCTTTTTGAGGATTCCCAGGTGGTTTCCCATTACCTGGTTTAGAACCCCATCCCGGCCCCAAAGCTCATCACGGACCTTGCCTCTCCGAGACTCGCTCCTCCGCTGACCCCGGTCGTAGTTACACACGCTCGTACACGCCGTCCCCAGATATGCATCGTTAATCGTGCATGAGACAAATTTGTTTTTGATACTTTTCTTTCTTCGGTTTCTTTAGAAAATGAGAGCGTATCCCTAGCGCTGTTACCTTTTTATAGCGTTGCTCGTGTTCCCCTCCAGCATAAGATTGGTTCTTATACAAAATGTATCACCGTCTTCAGACTCAGAAGTTGGCCCCAACGTGTAGATTTCTGCCTTGTGTGCGCTCGTGAGCGTGAACACGAGCATTTGGTGAATGCGGTCAGTGTAATGCGTGGCACGGTTTCCTTACCTCAGTAGGGTCAGAGGTTAAAGGTTGTGACCTTCCTGTGAGCGTAAACGGAAAGCTTCGCTCCTGCTCCAGCTTCGCTCCTGCTCCAGCTTCCTTATCCTTAAAAAAACCCCTCTTCATTTAGAATAGCCTTTATTAATCCCGGGGGGGGGGGAAATTTGGTTTGTCACAGCAGCAATGGTACAGGAGTGAAAGAACACACAAGACATACAGGACATAACAGCATACTGGATAATAAATATATTTAAAAACCTAGCAGCTATACAGACATACAGAACATCATAGTATATCGAATACCAGATGCTAAATACAATAATAATAAAAAATACTGGAGGTAGTGCGAATCCACCAGATAGACAGCGCATACCAGTGTACTGAAGTACTAAGAAAAACAAGAAAAACAAATATGAGATATGAAATCAGCAGTGAGATGTGCAGTGAGATTTATAGTTTCTACCTATCAAATCTAAAGGAGTCCTTTGGTGTGTGTTGCACGGCACCGCCTTATTCACTTTGGTTGTCTTTTATCTCTGATTATTCACAAGTAGCAGTTCAGAGCAGGTATGACCCAGATCTTGGCATCAACAAGCTGAGCTGACAGGATACACAGATGATTAGATTAACGGATCCATATCACATGAAGATTAGTGGATATTAACCAAGCTGATATCGGAAAGCAAGCAGGGACAACTCACTCAAGGAGTCTGTCTGCACAGAGGTGTTGATGTCCTGAATACAATTAAACCCAGTGTTCGAAACCGCACATTTGAATGGAACCAATTTAAGGTAAGTGGCTTTAAAAAAATAAAAAATAAAAAATCCCCGTCCACCAAAAACTGTGGTTTGATGATCACACGCCCAGCAGACTTAAAATGCCTGAGAGTAATCCCTTCAAATTCTAGGTGCATACGTGAACACACGCTGCGATATGCAAGGAGCTAGAGACTCTCAACAAAGGCTTGCTCCTGAGTATTTTATTGGCTCTCCAGTAAATAACTGTAGGAGCGAAGAGCAGTATGATGTCATGCTGTATTAATTATTATAATTAGACTGGTCATATTAATGATAAAGAGGCTGATAATGATGACACGTACACTGGGGTGATATGCAAATGAACCCGCAGCTACAGCAGTCTGCTCGGCAAGTCACACAACTTCTGTTTGTATAAAATTAAACCACAATGTTCATGATGCCATCCTCACTAGGGGATGCCACACTAATGAATTATTCATCTCTGCTGACATTCATTTATTTATTTGCATGAATCACTCCGCTGCAATCACACCTTTTTAAAATTCCAGGCAAGTTGCAATCAGTTTCGGGTTGATTTAGAAGACCATTTTTGCTGTAGGTCTCAACTCCTGTAGTCCTGAACAAAGTAGCCTCTTATTAAATGTGGAGCAATCTAGCGTTTCGTTTGTTGATATGCGGTGCACTGGGACGCTGGTGTGGTATTTCCACGATAAGAATCTGCAGCTAACCTGTTAAGCTGTGTGTAATTTTACTCTGCTGCAAACAGGGAAGAGTGATGCTGGCATTTCTGGCTTGGAGGAGGAAGAGGGATGATTTAGGAATCGATCCATCCTGGAGCTCTCTTTACTGAAGTGGCCCGAGTAGTGCTGCTTCAACCCCTCTTCAAAGAGTCTGGAAAGAGCAGCTACCATTATGAGACTGAGTAAAAACTCTTACCCTCAAGGACCAGCTGAAGTGGACCCTCTGGGAAGGGCTGATGGGAAATGTAGTTCACAAATGAAAATTGTGACTCATGTTTACATTAGCTGTGGACTTCATTTCCTGTTTGGATTGCGTCTCTTAAATAAGCAGTTGGTATTGGATGCCACATATGAATCTGGATCATTTGTCGGCTCCGAGTTTCTGATTCTCATGATCTGAATGAATTGAGAATCAGAAAAAAGGAGAACTAGAAAAAGGGGCATACTTTCTGAACCAGTGGTCTCCAACCAGTCGATCGCAATCGACAGGGCGATTGCAGAGGCTTGAGAAGTCGATCCTTAAAAAAGGATAGCTAAAGTGGTAAAAGCATTCTGCGTAGTGGTTGTGTATAACTGGCAGTGGCTGCGACCAATGCAAACTGCTGTGGAGTGTGAAAAAGCTACCGGTATTAGGGATGCAAATTTTAAGACATTTCCTTGATCGTCGATTTTTTTTAAAAGCTGAAGAAAAAATGAAGAGTGAGGAAGGACCGTCAAAGAAGAGGACAAAAACCGACAATTTCCACCAGGAATGGGAAAGTGAATTTCTTTTTACGAATTTCAAAGACGAGCCTTTGTCTTATCTGTCATCGGAGTGTAGCATTGAGTAAAGGGGGGAATTTGGAGCGGCATCATACAACAATCCATAATCATAATCCATGCCAAATTTCAAGACGATTTCCCCTTAAACAGCGCTATTCGACAAAGAAAGATGAGGAGTTAAAGGGGATTTTGAAAGCCCAACAGTCACTCCTTTCGAAACCTGCGGCAAAAAGCAAAGCTAGCACGGAGGCATTGTTTCGCATTAGCCATTGCTGACAAAACACAAGAAACGTTTCACGGATGGAGATGTTCTCAAGGAGGCTATGACGGTAGCTGCCGACACTTTTTTTTGGAGACTTTAAAAACAAAGATGAAATTACGACAGCCATCAAGAACATGCTGCTTGGCGATAATACAGTGGCTAGAAGGGTGAAATCGCTTTCTGAGAACATCGATCAGCAACTTCACCAAGACTTCGCGGACTGTGAATGTGTCTCATTGCAGTTTGATGAATCGGTAGACATGACTGATATGGCACAACTGATTGTCTTCGTTCGCATGGCATTCATAGATTCAACAACAAAAGAGGACTTTCTCACCCTCCTGCCATTGAAATTGAGGACAAGGGGCGAAGATATCTACAAAGAATTCAAAAGGTACGTGAAAGAGAAACATTCCGATCAATAAACTTGTTTCAATCACAACTGATGGTGCACCGTCCATGCTAGGTGTCAATGCAGGCTTCGTTGCACTTTGCAGAGATGATCCCGAATTCCCGTCATTTTTTAATTATCACTGCGTTGTCCACCAACAAGCGCTTGCCAGCAAAGTTATTGACTTTTCTCTCAATGTCAACCATTTTCAAGATCGTCAACTCAATTCTTGCCAGGACGCTGCAACATTGCCTGTTCAAATCGTTGCTTGATGACCTTGACGCCGCCTATGGTGACCTAATTCTACACGCAGATGTGAGGTGGTTAAGTCGAGGAAAGTCCTTCAGAGATTCTTAGACCTCCTCCCTGAAATTCACACTTTTCTCAAGTCAAGAAATGAAGTGTACAGCGAGCTGTCAGATGATGCATGGTTGCTTACAGAGACCTGTCACACATGATCAGTGCAGTGAATGTATTCAAGATCAAGCTGGGCCTGTGGTCATCCCAGTTGAAGAACAACCACCTTGACCACTTCCCAAATCTAGAGAAATTCCAGGAGCAGGTCAAACAGAAAAGGCTGCATCGAAAAAAAATCTGAACAAATTGGAAAAGGAATCAAATAGATGGTTTCAGGAGGTGGATAAGATGCAAGACATGCTTATCTCAAATCCTTTTCTTCAAGTGAACATCGGAGAATTAACAGCAACATTTAAGCATGTGTTTGAACAAAGCAGTGGACTTGACATGGAAATCATCACCATGCAAAGTGATATTGAACTGAAAGACTTTTGAGGACATCGTGGCCACTGACGGTGAAAGCCTACTTCGGTTCTACATGCCTATGTGAGATGGCTTTTTCACAAATGAATATCATCAAGAACAAATATTGCACACGTCTTACAGATGCGGACTGACGGACTGCCTAAGACTGGCGATCTTAAACTATGACCCAGATTTCACTGCACTCACAGATACTGTGCAAGCACAGGTGTCACACTAAGAATAGGTGAGTGCATGCATGGCACGCTCATACGTACGTGTGTGTGTGTTGGGGGGCGGTAGTAAAATCAAAATGCTAAGAGTAGATCTTGTTGCGTTTAGATTCTAAAAGTGATCTTGAGCTCAAAAAGGTTGGGGACCACTGTTCTGGACTATGAATTGGCATTGGGATGAATCCAAAAGCCTGTGCAGTCAGACCGCTAATCGGATTAGAAGAAACGCGTATTTGTAAGAGGAGGGCAGTCCACACAGACTGAGATTTAAAATTCTAACCTTTCTAGATTGCATTACTCCCCCGCGCTATGTAGTAGAAAAGTAATCAGCTTTGAAAACCCACGACTTTAATCACTCTGTTGACAAACTCGGTAGAGATCTACGTGCATGTACAATGGAGCATTGTCAGTGCTTTCATAAGCAAAATGGCAAGATGGTATGTAGCCATGCTTAAGCCCCCCTCCTAGAAATCCTACTACAAGATGTAAAAATAAACCATGACAGATTGGTTGGCCCTTGATCCCTAATGCCATTCCCAGTCAACCGAGGTGAGCGGAGGCCAGCATTGGTAGTCTGAGCCGCGGTGGAGCGTCTGCAGAGCAGGCCTGTGGAGCCGCGAGGCTGTCCCTGCTTGTTAGGAGGCAGTGAACGAATGCACGGTTAATACAGCCAAACATTATTAATCTCCTGCTCCACTGTCAGATCCTCATTGCTTCTGCAAATGGACTGTGCAGGGAGATAAACTTAAAGGGAGTGCCTTTTTCTGCTGTCTGGGGAAAAAGGCAAAAAAAAAAAAAAAAAAGAGCAACAGTCGTTTTTGCCTGACTCGGTTGTAATTAAACATGTACATCTAATTGGTAATTGCCATTAATTTAAAGTCTTCTGGGAAAAAAAAAAAAATATCAATAAGTGCTTAAAATTCAGGCTGAGTGACAGAGTTTAGTTGGAGGTACCAAACCCATAGCTCGCATCATGTCAGTGACTCTTACACTGTTGATTTATTGATTGACATGTGCCAAACTAAACTGTTCCCTCAGTTGCGTAGTTCCTCCTGGACCCATCTTAGCTGTCTTGTACAGTGCCAGGCTGAGTGCGGTCACTGTCTCCAGCTATGAGGTCAGAACAGTTGAAGGCCTCTACGTGCTTCTGCTTAACTTGTGCGACATCTTTGCGGTTAGCGCAATGCAACAATGTCACAAGCACTCGGCAATTTATACTTCTGCGCAACCTGTGCGACATGGTGTCCTTACACTTCTGTACACTAGTAGGCGTAAATGTATTGAACAAGGTCGGTAAAGTTTTCATGAAAGCAGGGAAACTCTTGTACCTTCAAACTTCTTCGGCCAATCTTTCCTGTCGAACAATTGATGCTAGCTATCTATATCGTTAGCTACTGTTAGCGAGCTTTATTTGACCGTGATACCAGGTTGCTAACTAGCTAGCCAGCTAGATATCGATAGTTTTGCTTAGCTAACGTTAACTTATATATATACAGGTATGGTACGCAGCTGCCAACAACGATGTCTATCGCTGTATTACTGCATTGATCTCTTGCACGAACTATGATTGTTCTTACCATCTATTAATGCACATCTGGTAAGTCGCTCTGGAAAAGAATGAGTAAATTCTGTAAAATAAAAAAAAATGATGTACTAGCTCGATGAACTATTACTACGACAGCTCCGCCTCCATTCGCTAACCAACCAATCAATGATGCGCAACATCTACGTGACGTTGCGCTGCGGTCGCGAGTTAGATTTTTTTATGCTAGGTACACGACACCCTCTGCAACACCCTCTGCGTAGGTCGCATTGATGTTGCATTGATGTTGCAGAGCCCTGGTTGCGTTGCAGTTGCGTTGCACATATGCGTTGCACATAGGCCAGGATAGTGAGCCATGCATTTTCATAACTGCAGTAGATGAGAGGGCAGCTCAATGACAGTCATACCACTTGCTTCAGTTGTTACACTTGGACCAGATGTCAGGTAATTATTTCACAATCGGCTCCCAATTAAAGCCGGCAAAAATGTTCTACAGGACGTGACCTTAGTTTGAGGCTCTGTCGCTCAGCTTCCTTTACACTTTTCTTATGCTCACTTGCAATAACCTCTCCACAATTGCCAGTGGAGCAGCAGCCATTTTGCTCACTCAGGAATGTAGATGTGCTGTCTATTCTGAGAGCAGGAGTAACACAGGAAAGGTGAGCGCGTACCGCACCGTGAATTCTTAATTTCTCTGAACGTGTCAAAAATGCACGTGGCTCCTGTGCTGTTTTTCTGCACAAATATGCCATTTCCGGTTTCCTCTGCAGAAGCGTGTCAGGGTGTTGTGGGTGACCCGACGGTACGCGCGCGAAGCCCCGCATGCTCTGCTCGTTGATCCCGCGGAGGCTTTTCGAGGTGTCCGCGGGAGGCGTAAACAACACGGCGATAAAGTGATGCGGTTTTTTCTCTTTTTTTTCCACCAGTCCCGCTGTTTCCCCGGGAGGTGTGCAGAGCGTGCCGTTGGCCTGCTCCGCCGTCTCTCTCACATCTGAATGAAGTGTGAGTAACTCTGCGGCGATGGGGGGGAGAGACCGAGCGGGAGGCTTGCGTCTGCTGTGAGCTTGACGCCGATGGCGGCTTGCGTGCAGATTCACGTGCCCTCTAGTGCCGGTGAATTATTTAAAGTCCCAACACGAGATGGAAGTTGAAGCCCAGAACTAGTGGTTACAACGTTCGACACTGGCCACGGAGACCGTGGTTCGATTCCCCGTCCCGCCAGAGTCGGCTCTGGCCGGGAGCGCCACCAGGGGGCGGCGATTGGCTGTCCGCCCCAGGGAGGGGGAAGGGAAGCCGACAGGACGTTCGCTGTGCACAGGAGTGGCCCTGTAGTACCGGGTTATGGTCGACAGCATGGCAAGTGCCGTCTCGGAGGAGACGTTACTTCGCCTTCGTCATCACCGGTTGCAGGACTACGGCAGCGAAGTCACGTTACTGGGGGGGGGATTGACATAAAATAGCAGGTCTAATTGGCTACTAAATTGGGATAAAATGGGATAAAATCAGAAACAAAATCTATTCTCGTAAAAAAATACACCACAGTCTCTGCACTTCATCTCCCAGCAGTCTCGGCAGCAAAGAACCCTTGACTGTCTACAGACAAGGAGATGTAAAAGACAAAAACAACAACAAAAACTGGCAGCTTTACATAAATCCTGTATGGCTCATTTTATTAATGCTTGTTAACACTAAGCTCTTCAGAGGGCTGTGCGATTGGTTATCTCCTGTTCTGGAGACTCTGGTCTGGTAGTTTGAAGATTTAGGTTTTAATCTGTCAAGTAGGTTCTCTTCACCCAGCTCCCCGGACTCCACACAAAGGGCTTGGGAGATTATCCTTCGCTGACTGAATTACAATTCTGATATTCTAAACACATTTGATTTTATTCCATGTCTGCCATCTTGCAAAATAATGCTTTGTCCGTGTGAAATGCCACATTGTCAAGTTGCAGTCCCTGTTAGATGGAGTTAATGAGCCCAGTTGTAGGGTGGCATGAGGTTTGGTGTTCAGTGATCCATTTCTGGCCCAAAGGTTGTGCTGCTTAACACACTCCAGTGCCAAAGGCATGACTCTTTCCCCTCAGGCGCACTGCTGGCCTGAATAGTCCGTGGCCAACCAAACCTTCTGTCTGACTGGTGACAGTGCGATTCGCTCTGCTCTGTTCCGGGACCGCTGATGCAAGAATTACAGTAAAGCTCATCTCATCTCGTCTGATTACGGATAGATACGTTAATGGATTGCGATGCTGTCGATATGGGGGAAAACCATGCTGGCGGTTGTACAAAATAAAATGAGCAAACGTTAAGCGTGATGTCGAGGATCTCGCCCGGCGGGCCGCGGTAGCTGTAGCGAGAGGAGCGTGCTCTCGCGCATCCCAGTAAAGATGCTTTTCCTCCCATTGTCTACAACAATGGCATTTAAATGAGACCTGCCGGTGCTTTGTGCGGTTGCACAGAAGATCCGACTGTAATCTCTCTTCCGAGAGACCCTGATTTCAAATCAATGGCTGCGCGGGGAAGACGACGTCAGCGGCGGTCGGTACCCTCCTTCGACCTTTCACCGGCTTAGAGCCGAGTGTTTAGCTCGCAAATCCCTAACGAGGCGGGTATGATGTTAATCATGCTAATTGCCAGTGTAATCATTTATTGATTCTGGAGCGGGGAGGGGTGCGGGCGGCGGGGCGGCGGTGTTTGGCGGCGGTGAACGCGCGTGCCGGTGATCGTAGCTGTGCAGCGGTTCACGAGTCAATGTCTACAGCTGTATTTGTTGTTTCCCGCAGAGCACAGTGAGATGGATGCAGAAAGTTAGCGAGCGCTAATCTGTTACATATTCATCGGCGCTGGATGCCCCCGAGTCACTGCTGAGAGAGGTATGCGCGGGCCGTGCTGTGCGTTGCCTTGGTGCTGCGCGCGTGTGCGCAGTTGCGCCGGTGAGCCGGAGGAAGCAAGCCTGTTTTAATCATATCTGCTTAGGATCCAATTACAGGAAGACTTCCTCGTGTCGCTGGCAGGGCTGTTTGGCCGTTTTGTCCCCCCTTCGAGTCGCCTTGTTTGTTGAGTTCCGGGATGGAGCAGTCATTGCTGTTGTGAAATCATCCTGCCTCGTATGCAGCGTCGTTCCTCTGAATTGTGAGCGGAATGCCCGGAGGCCGTTGCCCTGCGTTCTCATTCCGGTCTTTACGGTTTGTGCGCGCCACCCTTTGGGTTGCACAGAGCTCCGGATCTGGTGTGGCTCACCGGAGCACGAATACAGACCAGCGAATGGGCAAGTTCCTCAGGGCTTCACCCGAAGCCATTTGGAGGATGCCGCTGAAGTAGCTGGTGGTCATCTGAGGGGCCGATGCGCTTGTGCAGCATCGGTGCCAGAGTGGGCCGGACAAATACACTCAATATGCACGTGGTACATTACACTCCTGTAAGCCCAGAAGCCTCATTTGATGCATTGGAGCTGAATTTTGGACATGAATGGTTTTGCATGTATGCTGATAAAAGCCCATCCTTCTCTAAGAATCAGTGGCAGCAGCTAGCTAAATTAGTGGTTTACCTGTGGCATTTGAGATGCATTGCGCATTATTGGTATGTTGCAATATTATAATTTTTTGTAAAAAGAATTTAAGTACACACTTCAGAAGGTTCTTGGTTTACTTCATTCACTCTTCATTCACTGTTGCTGAGCACAATATATTTCCATCATCATGTGTGGTTCTGTGTCGCTCAGTAGGTGGAGCAGCAGTGCTGACCACGCTTTGGTTGTGGGTTCGATTCCCATCGGGGCCACATATACTGAAAAATGTATGCATTCACTACTGTAAGTTAACTAAATGTAAGCGTCTGCTAAATGGCATATTTTACGTGTTATGTTATGTAGATGCCAGAAATGACATGAGAATGGGGACAATGTGTGCAGTGTTAACCCTTAGGAGTCGCCGATCACGCCGGCGTGATCAAATCAGTAACTGGTTCAAGACGCCTTCAAGCTTTAAAATGAAGTCACTTTGAGCATTGCCGTCAACTTCACTTGGAAGTGCTGGCTTGAAACCCCATGCTAGTTTTTTGAATGACGTTGAAAGACCAAGTAAAAACTGAGATATTATCATTTTAATTTGATATAAAAATTATATTTACGCGTGCGTAAAAGCGTATACAGTATGTGAGGCAGGCGTCGCATTTGTTTGAATATCTTCTGCGTTTTTGTCATATTATGAAACGGAAAAAAATGCCTAGCTAGTTTTTGGAGTTGGAGTTTTTGTGGAGGAGAAATGAGGCGAGTTGAGCCTCGTGTGAGGTGAATGCTAAATGTACCACAAACTTTGCTTTTGTACGTCGAGGATGACGAACTTGAATAAATTATTGGTAAGGAGTCTGACGACGAAATTGACGACCCGTCTTTTGTCCTCGACAACGAGACAAAATAGCCCAAGACCTCTAAGGGTTAATGCACAGTGTAACATCTGGATCGAGAGACACACTTTCTTTGACAGAGTATATTAACCCAGAAGGTTTTATTGCACCGATAATTATCAGCAGTTGTTGTGCAACGTGCACTGGTTTTAGTTTGGTGATAAACGAAACCCTGGTGCAGAATCCAGGTCCCGCGGGGCAGAAAGCTGTCATGACTGCCACCCCGCTGTGGTTCACAGTCGGCTGTTTTGAGCAGAATTGCCGCATTTCTGCCACGATCCGGGCCCGTACGGCACTGCCGCGCGTCGTGGCGGCTGCGCGCTCGTTGACACACGCTCGCAAACGACTTTTGCGAACACTTGTGGGGTAATGCAGGGGCTTCTATGCGTTTCAATTAAGCCCGGTGCCTATCTGGGTTTGGAGGGCTGGCCATGACCGTACGAGATAGCAAACTGCCTGCGCTCTCCTGTCGATGCTTCTCTGTTGCCATGGTGGCCTTGATGTGGAAAATTGGCACCCGGGGGGTTTGTAAAGCTCTCTCGGCCTGATAGCAAGTAGTAAACCTGCTCCTTTCACCGGCAAGCGTAATTGTAGTTGGCTATATTTTACAAAGCGTCAAACGATGTCCTTTTTAAAAAAACTAATGTGAGGCACTTCGACCATCAGGCCGCCTTGGCTGCGATACCCAGGTCCCAGCAGGGGCACATTATGGTCCCAGCTATCACGCTATGGCCTGGAGACTTTATACAATAAACTTAAACCAATGGAGAAGAATAGTGTATCTTAGCGTAGCGTGACTGGCAGCATCAATGCTTGTTTATGATTGCAAATGATCGCCGTGCATTTCAAAGGCTGTTTTTCCATCGCAGAGGGTCAGCCGTAGGAGCATCGTTGACAGAGAGGGATGCCGTGCTCCTGTGCTCGAGTCGTTTTTATCGACACGCAAAACTTCCACCGTAATGACCTTTGCCCCAGTTTACCTGACGCAGCGACTGAGTCTGCGGTGAGTCTGCGGTAAACTGTGAGAAGTGATAGTCCTCCCGGGTCCATTTAAGCAGATACAAAGGCTCACTGTCCCAAACAGACGCTTCAGTAAAAGAGCTGACGTCACAGGATGTGAACGTGGGCGACACAAGGCCGGGGCCGACGCCCGCAGAGCCACGGGGGGCCGGAGGGCAGAGCCTCGCTCTGCCGAACACAAACGCACGCGACCGAAAGAGCCCCGGGCGGACGAAAGTGAGAGGACGCGGTCAGAGAACGTGTTCCCGTGCAGCGTCACCCAAGGCATTGTTCAGGCCCCGCTCCGAGCGCGCTCTGGAATCAGCGAGTGGTACGGTGACCTGTCCCGTTAAAGGAGGAAGTGTGGAGTTTTCCACTGACAATGGACTCGCCAAGGCCCCCGAAAGTGCCCGCTTACTTTATCATCGCCGACCTTTCCGAACAAACAAACGCACACACTCGCGCCTTGCGACACAGTCACCGCTTTAGCATTCTCTGCCTCCGTGGTACTCTAAGAAATGACACTATGCCAATAAATGGCTGGCAGTGTGGTGTAATGGTCAGGGAGCTGGGCTTGTAACTCAGAGGTTGCAGGTTCCAATCCCAGGTGGGGCACTGCTGTTGTACCCTTGAGCAAGGTACTTAACCTGAATTGCTTCAGTAAAAATATCCAGCTGTATGAATGGATTGTATGTAAAGAAATGTGAACTGTGTAAGTCGCTCTGGATAAGAGCGTCTGCTAAACGGCTAAAACGTGAATGTAAACGACACGAGCCGTTTTGTTCAGAGCCCTCCGTCGACGCTCGGGCTCGTCCAGGCGCCGCGCCGAAAACGCTTCTGTGGCCGCGGGAAACCGGATCGGCGAGTGCGTCCCGGGGTCACGGGTTCGGAGCGGGGCCGGTGCCCTTCGAAAGTTCAAGCGCCCCCGGTCCCACGGTGACCACGCGGCCAAGGAGTAGGCCGTCAATGATGGAAATTGACCCAAATTGAGTTTCCTGCCCCCGCGCATTAAGGGACAAACACTGCTCCTTTCAGGGGGCGCCGGGGACAGAGGGGAGACTCTGTTCGGCGAGCGCCCGGCTTGGCATGCGACGATTCCCATGATGCTCAGCGCTGGGCTCTCCGGGCTGTCTGTGAAAGACGCCTTTCTGGGCCGCTCTCCTCGTTTGACGCGGAGCAGCAGGTAACTGGAGGGGGGCGGCGGCCATCGCACTTCATCCGCCGTCACTCGGACATCGCGGGCCGGGGGTAAAACACCCTCCAAAATGCATGGGATCCCATTGAGGGCCCTGAAAAGCAGCCCCTGTGCTGTGGAGTGTCGGGGCTGTGCGGTCCACGTGCGGAATGCAGATTTAGTGTATTTGTTTACGCCGGGCCAGATGTATTTATAGCGCCAGGGGGCCTGTGCGGACGCATAATCGGAGCTCTGTGCCGCTGAAGGTCCGACCCGGGCGGGGCCTGAACCCTGGACTCCCAGCCCGACTCCGCTGCCAGCCGGCGCAACAAACGGCCCTTCTGTTCACGCCGGCCCGTCGGAGCGCTGTGGACGACGCGCGCGCATACAGGGGCACAGAGAAACGCGCGGACGTGCGCGCACACACAGGCATGCGCGCACAGAAACACAGAGAAATGCACACACACACACACACACACACACACACACAGGCCTGCACACACACAGGCACAGAAACACAGAGAAATGCACACACACACACCCGGGCACACACATAGACACACACACACATGCGTGCACACACACAGGCACAGAAACACAGAGACATACACACACACACACACAGACACACATACAAACGGGCACATATAAACATGCAGACATACACATACACGTGCGCAGACAGACAGACAGACAGACCCGCTGCAGCTCAAACTATTACGCATTCATCTTGGGCATCCAGCTTATTCTTAGCAACCGCTGATAACGTCAGGCCCCCTCCCCCCCAGCGCTTCTATCAGCTGTGGTAGAACACCCTCGGAAAAAATACACCACTGACACACATTTGAGAATAAACAGAAAATGATAAAAAGCCCGATCGGGCCAGCGCGTAGGATTCCGGTTAACGCTCGTTGCCAGAGAGTGGCGCATGTGCATCCAGATCTGATTAGCGTAGTGGGTAGATGGTGATGAGAAAGCTCAGGGGTGCTGGGAGAGGGGCGAGTCGCCCTTCTGTCTCCTCATTAGTCGCTCATTAAGGTCCATGTCTCGTGTTTGCTCGGTAGGATTGGTCTAATTGCCTCTAGCGGCGATATTTCCATGCACTGTAGCTTCTGGAGAGATGATAAAGGCTCCATTACGCCATCCGACCGAGAAGCGCGCACACACCTGTTTACCGCACGTCCCCCCAGACGCACGTCTGTCAGTCATCGCACAGAAAAGTTACTGTCTCCTCTCCCCCCCCCCAAAATGAAAGGGGGGGTGGGTAATGACGGTAAAAAGCCGACGGGACGGCAACGGGATGCCGCTAGATCAGACCGGGGGACAGACAGACGGACGGGGTGAGGCGGCATCGACTTAATGAAGAGGCAGGTAATGAAGAGCGCGTGGGGGAAACCAATAAATCGGCGGCCGGGTTGACAGGCGCTCCACGGGGGCCTAGGCACCCGGGTGACTCACCGGCTCCCGGCGAAAACCGCGGCGTCAGCGGTCCCAGCCGCCGCGAGGCAGACTGGCCGGCTCCCACCGATCAGCCCCGCCCCTTCCCCCCCAGGTACCGCCCGCCCCCTCACCTGAGAGGAGGCCGGGCCCCTGGCCGGTGACCGGGCCTCGCCGCCAGTCAGCGGCAGCACAGACGTGTCCTGTCGGTAGCGTGTTTGCTCAGCGCTTCTTCTGAAAGCGCGCGCGGAATGTGGGCGATCCTGGATGTGCGACTGTTTGTTTCCCCCCGAGCCCCGGCGCTGCGGGAGCGTGTCTGAGCGTAGCGCCCGCGGACACGGCGCCGCGCAATTATCACCCACATCACAATGGAGAGGTATTCCGCTTTCATTAGCTGCCAGTCGACTGTTGTCTGAGATTGTGTGCCTGGAGTGCGTCTCTCTCTCTCTCTCTCTCTCTCTCTCTCTCTTTCTTTCTCTCTCGCACACGCACGTGCACTCTCACGCACACCGACACACACACACACACACACACACAGTGTCTCAGCTTCACATGTCTTTGTCAGCCAGGGCCCTGTTTGTGATTCAGTTAAGCGTTTTGCCGTAACGGGCAGGCCTTTCATCAGCTAAGTCCAGTGACCTTTCATCGAACGACCTCTCAACACAATCAATTCCGGTTGGCTCGCGACGCGTGACCGGGGAGCGGCACGGCCAATCGGGGCTGCGCTCCCAGAGCAGGGGACTGTGCCGAGCGGTCTCTTTGGCCGAGCTCACTTTCTACCCAAACCTGTCACGGACGCAACCCGCAGGTGCACGCACACCGCTGGTGGTGACAGACAAACAGGCTAGACGGCGGTGCACTTTCCGTATCGCACTCGGGGTGCCGTGTCGCACACGTCAGGGAGGGGCAGTCTCATTCAGCCGACGCTCAGTTAAATCCCGCCAACGGCCGGCTGGAAGAAATGCCGCCGTTGCCGCGCTCGTCACCGACGAGCCCGTGACAATGTGGCCGCGCTCCGCAGCCGGCGGGTTTCGGCGAACAGGCAGTCCGGCGAGCCGAATTCCGCCAAACACCTGGAGCGCATTCCACACTCTCCAGAGCTCTCCGCAACATTTCGGTGTTGTTGTGTGTGTTTTTCCCCCCCCCCCCTCTTCTTCTCACGCGCCCTCCTCCCCCTTTTCTCCGGCGAGTTGCGAAAGCTTCGCCAGACTATCCCCGGGGCGACGGCGCTGCAGATTACAGGAGATGGTATCGCTGGGCGTTATTAATGCCTCCTCTCTAGAGCCCGGCCCAGAGGAGTGTTTAAGCTCTTTGAGCGCGGCGCCCAACATCAGTTAACCCTTTGGGGTTCCCGCTGCCCGGGTCCAAGGCGTTCTCCTCTGTCATGCGTCGGGGGCCGTTTCACTGACCGGCCGAGGCGTGCGACGACCGCAAGCCTAATCCAGATTGATGGACCACCCCCCACGCCGTTCTAAATGCTGTGTTTGAATAGAGGCCCCTGTTCGCCCTCCGGTCTCTTCCACGCCACGGGGCGAACGCGACAGAATCCCGGCGAGGTGCCTCGGCGCCCTACGCCTCGTTCCTATTGGACCGCGGGTTGATTACGTTGGTGGGCGAAGACGGGGAAAAAACCGTCGGCGAGGCTCACACCCCCGACCCGTGACTCCTGAGAAGCTGGACACTCGCGTCCCGTTGGGGGAGAGGGTTTAAGTGGATTGATGCCCGGCTATCTTTTTCTTCCTCTCTTCTCCCCCTCTGGTTTCACTCCCCCTGCTGTGAGCTAGAGACCTTTGGGTAGATTAAGAGAGAGGGGGGCGACGAAGGAGGGAATATTGATGCAAGCTTGCGAACGGAGGCAGAGGGATGGAGTGCAAGAGTGGAAGGAGGGATCAATCAGACGATGTAGCGATAAGACTCTGGATTAGACGGCGGCTGACGTGGGACTGGACACGGCATGCGGGGGGGGGGCTGGGTGACACACTGACACCGATTCAGCTGCCGTGTTCCAGTTTACGCCTCCCCCTTGGCGTAGGTAGCATGCTGTCACAGTTAAGGCTACACACACACACACACACACACACACACACACACACACACACACACACACACACACGCACACGCGCGCGCAGCAATTAAAGCTCCTGGTAATGAAAATGATGTCACTGACACATTTGTTTACGGCCGTCTTTCACTACAGTCGCAGCCTCCCCTTGTTCTTGTTGTTTGTTCGGATTTGTCCACCTGGTGTGTCTGTGTCCTGGCATCTTATACAAGTCTTATTGGCTAAAGTGGTAGTGTGGGGAAAGTTGTCTTACTCATGGTTACTTGGTTCCATACTCTCTTACAGTACCGGTCAAAAGTTTTAGAACACCCCCATTTTCCGGTTTTTACTGAAATTTCAGCAGTTCAAGTCCAGTCAATAACCTGAAATGGTACAAAGGTAAGCGGTAAACTGCCAGAGGTTAATAAAAAATGTTTAGGTTACCAAAAACAAAACAAAAATAATGTAAATTTTTGGGCAGTGAGTAGTTTCCTACACCATCAAAAGGCACTTGGAAACTGGAGGAAACTCTTGACAGGAAGAGGTCTGGCAGACCCAAAGCCACAACAAAATCGGAAGACAAGTTTCTGAGAGTCAACAGCTTGCGTGATAGGCGGCTCACAGGACAACAGCTTCAAGCACAGCTTAACACTGGTAGAAGTAAGGAAGTATCAGTTTCAACTGTGAAGAGAAGACTTCGAGCTGCAGGTTTGACAGGTCGATTGGCAGTAAGAAAGCCATTGCTAAGACGGCAAAATAAGAAAAAGAGGCTTGCCTGGGCCATGAAATACCGCCAGTGGACTACTGAAGACTGGAAGAAGGTCTTATGGACTGATGGATCAAAATTTGAAGGAATTTTTGTAGGCCGTCGAGTAGGCGAAAGGATGGTTCCTCAGTGTGTGACACCAACTGTCAAACATGGAGGAGGAAGCGTGATGGTCTGGGGCTCTTTTGCTGGATCCAGAGTCGGCGACTTGTACAGAGTGACTGTTAAGCCACGTTAACCTTGTTCCTTGAAAAGTTTTTGGGAACCTAAACTTTTTTTAAAACCTCTGGCAGTTTACTGCTTACCTTTGCACCGTTTCAGGTTATTCAACTTGAAATGCTTTTAAGTTTAAGTAAAAACTGGAAAATGGGGGTGTACATAACTTTTATCATTTGTATTTTGTATCGTCTGTTGGCATCGGAGTGTCCGCATGACACGCGTGTTGAAAGCAAGTCCGTTTTTCTCCGATGCTGTGCCACCCAGCTCACGTGAAACGAGTGATTTCTGTTCCGCTCACGTTTAACGCTAGTGTTCAGAAATGGCAACATTTCACAGGCGTTTCTTAAATTCACGGGATCCGTGACCTCCGTGGAAAGCAAAATGGCCGCCTTCGCCGCGGGTAATATTTCACAGAGGGACGTGCACCTGATCATTCCCGCGACAGCTGCAGTGAGCAGGGCACCACGTTAATATCGACGCATTTGAAATTCACCACGTTAATATCGCCTGGGGGCATTTCACACAATAATGTACTATTTTTCCCCTCGGTGTCCTTTCACATCGAAATCGATTTTATCTCTAAACAGAAATGTGCCCCCTTCCATAGCCTTATGGTTTGGAGCAAAACTGACGCTCTTCTGGGACCAAAGAATAGACTAATAATTTATAAGAAACTTCCCACCAGCCCCACAACACAAACAGTTGGCTAACCTTACACGGGCAGGGTCAGGATTTATAGCACAAGAGAGTTTGCCAAAACGATGTCCTCTTTTTCAAAATAGTAGGCGAGGACAAACAAATAGGCAGTGAAACGCTGTCATTCGGAGGCAGGGAGCTGAGAGAGGGGGAGAGACCGTGATTGGCTGCGGATCATGGCCATTTTCAGGCTCCTCGCGCTGGGTGGTCTTGCGTGTCGTTTCCCGTGAGCTTGATACGAGCCTCGCTCTCCGAGCTTTATCTGGGGGGGGTTGCTCCAGGGGCTTCTGGGATGCGATTAGGGAGAGAGCTGCCAGCTTCAGTCCTGCCTGGGGTGTCACACCAGCTTCTGTTTATTCTCAAGCAGCCCTGCTGTGACCCTGGGTGTTTGGCTGGGAATGACAGTGAGAGAGAGGGAGGGAGAGAGAGAGAGAGAGAGAGGGGGGGGAAAAGAGAAAAGAGGAAGAGGGCGACAGAGACTTCCTCTCTCAGCAGAGCCAGCGAGCTGTGGAAAACCATCGCGCCCGCAACGAGGCTGTGGCCGGGTGAACTTGTTACGGAGGTTGGATGAGATGAATAATAATAATAATAATAATAATAATAACAATAATGAATTCGAATAAGTTTTTGCCGCTGTGGGGTCCTGTACCGCCTCCTGTGACTCTTTAAAAGTCTTCTAGCTTCTAGCCTTTTCTGGCAGGAGGACGCAATTCCCCTCCCCCCCCCGCATCCGCGCGAGTTTTGGCGCCCTTGTCCCAGGACACCGTGCCTGCTGCTACGGTTACGTTTAAACCGAAGGCTTTAAATCGCCGGACCCGTTATCTCCTTTGCCGAGGCCGTCGATTCGCACGATAAATCCAACGTCGCAGAACGGCGCATTTTCAGAAACCGTCAAATAGCGCAAATACCTTCCGGCGTGCCCCTTTGCGTGTCCGGTTCAGTTAGACTCTCCTCTCGCTCCTGTGGGCAGTGACCTGGCCTGTGCGCTGTGTTAGTGTCTGTTTCTGCGTGAGACACGGGCATCAGTAATTCCCTCCCCGGTGTTAACTTTTGACCGGACTGAAGAGTTCCAGTTCCCCCGGAAGCGGTTCCACGTGCCCCCCCAACTCCTCCCACTCCTCAGCCCCTCCTTTTGTCGCTTATCTATCGGAATGGAAATGTTCAAAATCAAACAGCGCTTTTTTGGGGGTGGGGTGGGGGGGTGTGTTGTGCGTGTGTGTGTGTAATCTTACACACGTGATTGATTAGTCAATATGGAGGCAGCGCCTCTTATCCTGATTTATTAGGCCAATCTCGCTCACAGTTAATGTTGTGGATTTCTGCAGAAAATCTGGGTTCGACAGTGATTATCTCCCGGTTACATATGTCAGCGCGTGTGACAGATACCAGCTGGCACGCGTCTCCTACGTGCGCAGCAGAGATACATAAATGAATATTTTGCGGCGGCAGTGTTTGCCACCGCTTTCTTAATGGTATGCAAATCTCTGGCAAATCTCTCGCACGCACTCCTCTCTAACTCTCTCTCTCTCTCTCCCTCCCTCCCTCCCTCTCCCTCCCTCTCTTCCGTCCTGCAGCCTCTACAGATCGATGACAATTTCTGCGGGCAGGATTTCAACCAGCCTCTGGGCGGGACCAGCACCATCGAAGGAATACCGCTGTTCGTGGACAAGGACGATGGGATGACCTCGGTCGCGGCCTACGACTACCGGGGCAACACCGTGGCGTTCGCCGGCACCCGCAGCGGCAGGATGAAGAAGGTAGGCGCGGCTCTGGCTCTCTCTGGCTCCTCGTTGGTTTGGTGCCGGGAGGAACTCCACCCTCCCCTCCCTCCCCCGCACCCCTAGGAGAGCTTCACCTTTAGGGAGGTGAAGCGTCGGGGCCTACGCTGCTGTCCCACCCATCGGGGGACAGCGGCGTAGGGGGAATGGGGGTGTGTGTTCCTCCAGGGCGAATGTGTGTGTCATGTGTGTGTGGTGACGGTCGTGTGTCTGACATCAGCAGTGTCGATTCCAGAGGGTCCGCGGTCTCATTGGCGTATTTGTTCATAGCTGCAGTATTAATAATACGCGGTTCGTAAGCGTAACGGTAGACGGTAGTAACGGTGTTCTGCCTGCAGGAAGTGAGGGTTGAATGTGCTTCTCCCCTTCTGGGATTCCCGGCGCTTCTGCACACGGACAGGAGGCGGTGCGGCGCTCGATCGACGGGCGGAAAAAGGTGTCGGTCCTCTCCGTCGGACGGCGGTTGTTTGTTTGCGAGCTCGCGGTTCGAGAGGGCGACGCAGAAAGAGGAAGGGGCAGAGAGGGACGCTCCTCTGGGCCGTGCGGTCGGGATGAGGTGGGACGACGCGAGGAGACGAGTCCCGAGCGCAGCGCTGACCGCTTTAACAGGCCTGAGCCTGATTGGGCCCCCGTCCGCTGCCTGAGCCTGATTGGTCGCTTTGTGGTCAGATCGCCGCGGCCTTTTAAACTCTGGGCGGAGTTTAAAGTGGACTCTTAAGTGACGAAAGCGGCCTTGTTGTTCTCTGGGGTTTTTGCCTCGTCCGTTTCGCTGAATGCTACTTTAGCGCTCCCTCTGCCAGTCTGCTAGACCTCGAACGGGACACACCAGGAGCGCAAACTGGCCTCGCTAATGTCGGGGGGAAAGGGGATTTAATGTCCGTTGATTTCTGTATCTTTTTTTACCTGTGTCCTCAGCTGTACAACATGGGGGGCGACATTGACAGATCTGACCCGCACATATGCTCCCTCCCTCCCTCCCTCCCTCCCTCCCTCGCTTTCGGCCTGTTGTGAAACTCAGTCGCTTAGTCCTTGAGGACGAACCCCACAGCGGCGGGACGCTGAGCTTTGCGCTAACGCTGCAAGGCTGGGGGGGGGAGGCGGGAGAACCAATAGCGGATCTGAAATGATACGTCCGGCTTGGCATCGCGTTCCCCCCCCCCCCTCCCCCTCCCCCGGGCCTCGGCCTCCTCCTCCTCTGTGGCGGCGCGCCGGTCGCTCACGAGAAGGGGCGAGACGGGGAGCGCTAATCGATGGGCCCTGAGCCGGGGCGACGGTTATCATCACCCCCCCTCTAGAGCTCACCCCCCCCTCTAAACCCGGGGCTCTGACCGCCCGCACTCACCGCGGGTTTAATAAAAACGTGAACACGCTCCGTACATTTTTTCCTTCGCTCCCCGGGAAGGATTGCGAATGATCCGTATGATTTGAGAACGGCGCATATTGAGTTAAGGAGGAGAGCGGCGGCGGATCGGATCGCCGTTATGAGCCGGGGGGGTGGGGTTGGGGGGGGGAGGCGCTCCTGCCTACGCCCGCCCGGCCGGCACACCGTTGTTTTATTGCTGTTCCTTCAGCATTAAACTGCCCGCCGCGTCCTAATGAAATGTTAAGCTCCGGTCCATTGATGTGGTGCTTTCTGGGTAAATGGAGGCCCGCTGTAATTCTCCCGGCCGGTCTGCGCGGCTGCTATTGATTCACATTTATGAATATGTAATCGCGGCGTAAATCTGCCTCCGCCGATGGCGCGGTTCGTACGCGGGGCGGCCTGGCGCCGTTGGATGGGGGGCGTTGTCGAGGCGCTGGTGTCGAGGCGTTGTCGAGGCGTTGTCGAGGTGACAACGCCCGCCTCTGTGCACATCCCTTGAGTTCGCTGCACGCCTCTCTCGTACGGAGTAATCTCGGGCTGGGGGAGTTGTGCGTTTGCGGCGCTCGGCGGGAGAGTGTCTTCAGACGTGCGGATGACCGGGGGCGGGGCGGGGCGGATGGTCGGGGTGCGTGAGGTCGTCGCGTAGCTTAATGGAATTTCTCTGCTTGTGACAGAAGACGGGAACGCCTCCATAAATCCCACAGAGCTTTTATCATTGTGTTTACGGCCAGATGGGCAGCCGTCGCCGGAGAGGATAACGCATTACCAGCGCGTGTGTGGGTCCCCTTTTACTTAAAGAATGGAAATCAGGGCATTTCCCTGAACGAGAGAGAGAGAGAGAGAGAGAGGGGAGGGGAGATAAGTGTGGAGCTTTCAGCTGATGCACCGTAATAAACAATGGAAGCATCGTTTTTTTCCTCTGGATGTGCTGAAATGTGTAATAGGGCCAGTTGGGCCTCAGTGTGTCCCTAACGTGTGTGTGTGTGTGTGTGTGTGAGAGAGAGTGAGAGTGTGTGTGAGAGAGTGAGAGTGACAAACTCCCAGGAGCCACTGCAGAGAGTTTTGCACATTGAGTGTAGCGCAGGCAGGGAGGGAGACACGCAGAGAAAGAGGCAGACTGAAATGGCGACAGGCTGACTGAGACAGATCCCGTGAAAGCCCGGTTAATCAGCGGGCACGTGCGCGTCTACGATGGGGCCGCCGCCGCTGACCTATCCCGCTCTCACATACGCGCTCCTCTCTCCCGATTGTGCCTCTCCCCGCGCCTGGTCTGCTGCCCCTCCCCCACGCTGACCTCCTCGTAGGCGTCTGAAGGATTTCGAGGGAATGGGCCGTCGGATTAAAACTTTGATACGTCCGGCATCTCTCTCTCTCTCTCTCTCTCTCTCTCTCTGTCTCTCTCTGTCTCTCTCTGTCTCTCTCTCTCTCTCTCTCCCTCTCTCTCTCTCTCCCTCTCTCCTCTCTCCCTCTCTCCCTCTCCCTCTCTCTCTCTCTCCCTCCCTCTCTCTCTCTCTCTCTCTCTCTCTCTCTCTATCTCTCGATCTCTCTCCAAACGCGTGAGCCTCCCTCCTCTTTAGCGCTCGGCGGAATCACAGCGATTATGGGCGACGTGTCAAACGGACGAAGTCCTCAGCGATCGGCCCGGTTCACGGCGCGTGGCGATCCTCCTGTTTCAAAGCGGATCGGTTGCGAGTTCCCCCCGCTCGGCGCGTCACGTGACCCGGGCCGTTTGACACCGGGAGGGACTCCGGACCCCCCCTGAGACGAAGCCGGGGGCGACGGAGACGTCTCGCGTCGATGGCGGGCCGTGGACCGCGTCTTCGGCGTCTCAATCAGCCCCCCGATGGTCGGCCCTAATTAAGGTCAACGTGACGCTGATCGCCAGCGGTGGTTTCCCGCCGTCGTTCTCACCCCTGCCGGGCCCTGACATCACCCTCTCCCTCGCTGTCACCTTAATTAAGACGCGCGCTCTGATTTGCGCTCGTTTCCTTTTTCGCGAGTCTCGATTAAGACGCCGTTCGGGCGTCGGGAGCAGGGAGCGGGCTCGGGGAAGCGTCGCGGCGATCGCGTCAGGGTTAAATCGGTAACGGGGGGTAACACGGGCCGGCTGATTGTCCACGGCTCTGGGGCGTGTTTTTCCCGAAACCGACAGCGTTCCCCTCTCTTGTCTAGCTGGGACCGGCAGATGACAGGACTTTTCCGAAGTGAGCTACACACTGATATGATCGAATCCGAGCCCGGCGCTGGTGCATTTCTTCGCATGAAGCACGTTTGGCTGCCCAAACCAATCTAGGCCTAATGGGTTTCTAATTCATTTATTTTTAAACATTGCAGCCCTGAAAAATGACTAATTTATTTACTCGGCCGATGCCTGCATCCGGACGGCTCACGGAGCATTAGCGGAAACGAGCGCGGATGTGTGACGTCCATTTTGTGATGTGGAGGCAGCTCCTTCCTCGGCCGCGACGCGCTTTCATCAGCTGTGCGGCTGAGCGCTGAAGTCGGGCTGTGATTGGTTCAGGGCCTGGGTGCGTGCCTGCGTGGGCTCTGGGGGTTAGTATGGCTGGGGGAACGTTTGTTGGCCGGGTCAGGTGCTTCACCGATGTGTTTGGGAGGGGAATTGAGGCAAGGTGAAACTTGGCACTGTTAACATTTTCTTTAATTTTCTTGCACTCTCTCCTCTCTCCTCTCTCATCTCTGTGCTCTCATCTCTTTCAGTCTCTCCCTCCCTCTCTTTTTCTCTCTCCCTCTCTCCCTCCTGCTCGTCTCTCTCTCCCTCTCTGCTCATCTCTCCCTCCTTCTCCCTCTCTTTCTCCCTCCTTCTCCCTCTCTTTCTCCCTCCTTCTCCCTCTCTCACTCCCTCCCGCTCGTTTCTCTCCCTCCCTCTCTGTCTTTCGTCTCTCTCTCTCTGGCTCGGTGTCACCTTGAGCTCTCTCCTCCGTCTCACACACACACACACACACACACACACACACACACACACTCACACTCACACTCTCTTGGGGGTTCCCCGTCGTTGCTGGCTACGTATCAGAGCCCCCGTGCGTGTGCGCTAGGACACAAGCCGCCGCCCCCCCCGCCCTCTGCCAGCGCTCTACTAAGATTGATGAGCCCAATGGCACATGCAGCACGTCAGCACACCCATTCAGCTCCACAACTGCCCTTGCGCTACAAACTATTTATTTGTCTCGGGTAAGGAGCATTAATAAATAATAAATAATTAGGACAATAACTACGGTTCTGCTTGAGTGGTTTTAAAAAATCTTTTATTTTGTTTCAGATTTGAGCCAGTTACACCCTCTGTTTATTTCGATGTGGCCTCCCCGCACGAGTCCGCCGCTCGTCTCTACAAGGCAAGCTAATTCTCAGTGTTCTGGAGACTCCCTTACGTGCTTCGCGGCGGACCCGAGCTGGTTCACCCTTCCCCCTGCCCCTGGGGCGGAGAGCCAAACGCCGCCCCCTGATCGGCGCTGACGACCAGGGCTAGTCTGGTAGAGACGTGTTTCGAACCTGACAGGCAGAGCGCACCGTGTCGGACCAGCCAGCGCAAACCGCTACGCTATCCGCCGCCCCCCTGCTTGAGCGATTTGAACTCAAAGTTGGTCCAGTATTTGATCTAAGGTCTGTATCAGTGTTTTTGTCGTTGCTTTGGTCCGCTTGCCTGGTGAAGACTTGGAGCGTATTTGAGGTCTGCTTTATTGATCTTCTACGTGCATTAATAAAGGCATATCCATGTAATCTAACAATATTCTGCGGCGTGCCTTGCTTTTCATATTCTCAGGAGGTTCAATTGAATGTAGCCCTTCCAACGGTTGCCCTCTTGGCCTTTTAATGTTTCACTCATGGATACCCAAGTAGCACTCTTTTTCGATGTTTTTTTTCACGATGTGGTTCAGTGTGTGGGGTTTGGCTGTCGCGAGTGTGTGTTCAGCCCTGTGTGTAGAGCGGCGCTCAGTCCGGAGGTGTCAGTTAGGAACACTGAGTGACACAGTCACACCGCAGCTGTGGCGGGAGCAGGCGGCCGTGACATTCCTGAGCAGTGGTGAGTGACAGGTGATGAGCCGTTTCTGTGAGGCTGACTTTTGTCTCTCCACTGGCTGATCTGTGGAGCCTTGTCGTGTGTGTGTGTCTGTGTGTCTGTATGTGTCTGTGTGTCTGTGTGTCTGTGTCTGTGTCTGTGTCTGTGTCTGTGTCTGTGTCTGTGTCTGTGTCTGTGTCTACGGTTAACACTTTGTTGTACGTCGTTCTGGATAAGAGCGTCTGCCAAATGCCTGTAATGTTGTGTGTCTGTGTGTGTGTCTGTGTGTGTCTGTGTGTGTCTGTGTGTGTCTGTGTGTGTCTGTGTGTGTCTGTGTGTGTCTGTGTGTGTCTGTGTGTGTGTGTGTGTGTGTGTGTGTGTGTGTGTGTGGTACATTTCCCTCCCTGTAACAGCAGCTGGGCTGCTCACTTGTTGTTGCTCTCCCATGATGCCAGTGGCACCTGTCTGACCATCAGCTCCTGAAACGATCATGGTTGTCCTTGACGTCCGTCTCCTCGGACAGCTGTGGCTGTGCAGGGACTAGAGTCGAGGGTGGGGGTGGTGAACTTGTGCTTGTGCCTGTGAGATATCCGAGCGCTCGGTGACTTTCGCTCCAATGTTAAATGTAAGTTATGTGCGCCGGTGTCTCAGCGGCGCTCTGAAGCATGTGCTATGTATAGAAGCGATTCACGCTCCGGTGGTGAAAAAATGTTCAAGAATTTTAATTGTCCCCGGCCTTTTGACCCTCCGTCTCTCCACAATACTTTCCACACCACAGGCGAGTGTTCCGTGCATTCCCTTCTATATTTAGCCCGCACCGACCCACTGGGGGCATCCAATCTTATGCGAGAAGGTATGGATGCAGCCTTTTGTTCCAGTCCAGTACTGTAACACCGGGACTCATCTAATCATGGTCTTCAATCAACCCCTCGATTAGATCAGGCGTTCTAGTGCCCGGATGGACCAAAAAGCTGCGTCCGCATTGACCCTTCGCCGATAAGATTGCACTAGGCCAAGGGTTCCCAAACTTTCTAGGCCCAAGACCCACTTAATGAATGTATGCATTCTCTGTGACACATGTTCAAATATGGAACTTGAGCAGTTTTTAACATATTCCCGTCGATATTGATGTAGTCAGTTCAAACTGACAGTGTAGCATAATGGTTAGGGAGCTGGGCTTGTATCTCAGAGGTTGCTGGTTTGATTCCCAGGTGGGGCACTGCCGTTGTACCCTTGAGCTAAAGGTACTTAACCTGAATTGCTTCAGTAGAATATCCAGCTGTATAAATGGATTGTATGTTAAGAAATGTAAACTGTGTAAGTCGCTCTGGATAGGAGCGTCTGCTAAATGCCTAAAATGTAAAATGTAAACTAATGCTATTCGTTGATATTAGTTTGATTTGTGCGATTGGTTGTCTGTGGAGGGGGAGTATAACACCTCACGAGCCGTCAGGGTTTGAAGGCCCACCGTTTGAAGGCCCACCGTTCGGAGGCCGTCCTGTCCTCTCGGATGACCTCACACCCAAGGGGCAGCTCGGGCCGTGCGGCGTCTCTCGATCTCGATCTCGATGTCGGAGGGATTCTCTAACAGACGCTCCCCGCGAGCAGGTGGACGCAATCCAACGCAGCGCGTAGCAAAACAGTCGAACGACGTAAACAAGGAGTTTAAACGCCGAGCTAAGTCACGTTCGATAGTTTGCATCGCATTACGGATTGTATTTCCAAGTGTTTCACATGATACCTGTATTTTAAATTTTTTTCGAAAGCATTCAAATATCTACTGTCTACAACTGGGCAGAGGGCGAGAATTCAGCTTGCACAGCCTACTTTGAGCTAGCTGCATCGCTAACTATTACTTTTGATGTCAGATTAGTGCAACTAGCTACCGACTGAGGAGTCAGTAATACCCTTCTTTTTTTTTTTTTTATGACATATTTTACGTCTTTTCTTGACACGCTATCAACTAATAAGCTAGCCGCTTGTGAGCTTGTCCTTCGCGGTAGCTTGTTCGCGAGCTACACTGATTTCTGCACTGGATTAGCGGTGAGGCAATTCTCACAAACTTTCTTTTCAATTATTATTCAGCCTTAACGCTGAACATTTTAAATATTTTAAGTCAAGTTCCAAAAAACCTTTGTATTCCTTTTTTTTTTTTGGAGGGAGAATAAAAGTTCTGAGGTTCCTTTGGTCTGATAGATACTTTGTTCTGCCGTCGTGCCTGCAGAAGCGTGGAGGCTTCAATCACTCCGATAGCTGGAAGGGCGTGGCCCTTGGTTACATGGGGGTGGGTGGGAGCTTTTGCTGTCACGCCAGCGCTCTGCCCTTCTGCTCTGTGGCGACCCTGTTCACCGCGAGGTGGGGCACCTGTGAGGGCCTGTATTTCGGCTCAGAACCTCAGGGTCTTGATTATCAAGCGGTCATTAACCCCCCCCAGAGGGCTCCGCAATCACATTTGGAGGGCCCTTGAGGTTCAGACCGTGACAATAGCCAGTTTCTGTGGTCCTGAGTGTGTGGGGGGGGGTCCTCTCTCTCGCACGTCCCGCTCCCGTTCGCTCCTCTCTAATACCCCCTCTGCCCCCGCCTGTCTCAGGTGCTCCATTTGGAGACACAATTGACCCCCACATCCCATGTCTTTCAAAAACGAGGGATCCTGTTTCATCTCCGGCGACTGGTAGTCAGGGCTGATTGCTTTCGCGTCTTGCCCGCGCGGGGAGCGGAAGGCTCAGGGAGCCCGCGGAAATTCCGAACACATCGTTAAAAAAAAAAAAAAAAAAAGGGCCGTCCTGCCATCTGAAGTTTTCCTTTTGCAGACGGGGAAAGGTTCAGCGGTGCCGGAGGAGGCCCGGCTGAGTTGGGATTCTTTTTCGAGCGCGAGGGGGGGGAGGAGCATAAACCCGTAACCGTGAGGCGCTTTAATTCTCCCGCCCGTCGGCCCCGTGGTTTCAGAGCCGCCCGCGCCCAGGTAGGCAGCGCATCGCCGCGCTCCTATCAGAGTGTCACGCTCTTAGTCTTTTCCTGTCGAGGATAATATCTGCGTATATCTGGTCGATATTTACTCGGACGGTTTTGCGTGTACATTTTGGATCCGTTGTCCGGCTGAAGCTAGCGGGCCTCTGCCTAATGAAAGGCAGGTCCACCGCCCCTCTCTCATTGGCCATCCGGCAGCAGGAATGAGGCCCCCACGGTGCCTCCAGAGCAGGACGAGGGGGGGGGGGGGTTAGAGACGCGGTGACAGCCACAACAGCCGTTCGCCTGGGCCAGCCCTCACGGAGAGGGTCCTGCTGGCCGGCCAGGCGACAGATGGACTCCTTCCATTCCCCGTCTGACTTTAACAATACAGGCGTGTAAACACCCCTCCCTCCCCCGCTTGGAAAAAACAGCCCCCTCGACTGGGCATGATGTGCGGGACAGCGGCGAAGCGAAATGTGTTTTCTTTTCCGCCTCGCTGTTTTCTGAGCAAACGGGGTGTGCTGGCCCGTTCTGACAGCGCCTTTGTTACGGAATTTACTTTGGCCCCATCTCAGCGGGACTCTTAATATTATTAGAACTCCGGTGCCTTGATCGTTATCGCCGGCGTAACCGCTCCCCTCCGTGATGTTGCTGGGAAGTGTCTGCGTTTGCTGACGGCGTGCGCGCGCGCGCCGTGCCTTGAGCGAGCGTGTGCGTGTTTACGCTGCGGCGAAGGCGTGCGTCTATGTTCTTAACATCGTGGCGAGTGTTTGTGTAGGTGCACTACAGCCTGTGTGTGTATACCGCCTCATGATTGTGTGTGCGTTGTTCATTGAGTGTGTGTGGGTTTGGGTCTGTGCGGGTTGTGTTTAGAGCGGTTTGTGTAAAATACTCTGGTGTGTGTGTGCGTTTGTTTGTGTGCATAGTACACTGAGAGT
>JAINUG010000075.1:3263892-3266392 GCA_029706075.1 Aldrovandia affinis | reverse complement strand
AGAGGTCAAGCCAATGTCGCTCATCGGGCCTGTCGTCGACGGTCACCGTAGATTCCCGCACCGGTGGTGCGTGCGGAATACGGGTGGTGAGTTGTGACGTCAGGGTAAGTGATGTCTGAATCGTGCTCTTGGCACGGCGGGCTGTGCGTTTGGCCTGCGCACGCGGGGGGAGGCCCTTTAGCCATCTGCCCTCCCTGGACAGAGCAGCCTCTGAGGCATGTCTCAACATGTCCGCTGTGAGAGCCCCGCTGCCATTCCTTCATCTGCCAGCGAGCTGCAGACACACACACACGGACACACACACGGACACACACACACACACACACGTGGACCCCACCACACACACACGATCGTACATACAAACACACCCCCCCACATATACACACATATAAACAGACAAACAGACACACATCCTCGCCCCCATCCCTCCACACACACTCACACAGACCCATACCCCCCCCACACACACACACACACACACACACACACATCCCTACACACTGACATGCACGCACACAGAATAACGAATGAACGAATGAATGAATGAATGATAAAGGTTCTTGGCCCGCAGCTCAGAGCCCTGAGGGCAGAACAGGGTGTGAACAGCGGAGGTAAATTACCCTTGGCCCAGAAAGCCCGGTCCTGCAGGTGCACACAGTCGACCGGCCTCCGCAAATCGGCTCCCTAATCGGGCCCCCTCCAGTCATCTCCCGAATATCGCGGCGTCTACCGAGCTTCACCGCGGAGCCCCACGGAGGCAGCGCCCGCCCGCACGCACTCCAGAGCGCACGCTAACGCAGACGGCACGCCACTCCCTTACCGGCTTCATGCGTTCAGTCACTCTCGTTCTTATTTTTGCGGCCTTTACTCCCAAAACATTCCCAAATCTCCCCCCCCTCCCTTCTCTGGAATTTCTATTTGTATATAAACCAATTAAATACTTAATAGAATAATATAACAATAATAATAACATATGCCATTTAGCAGACGCTTTTATCCAAAGCGACTTACAGTAGTGAATGTGTACATTTTTCAGTATATGTGGTCCTAGTGGGAACGCCTACTGAGCCACACAGAACCACAAACACTTCTCAATGTGTGAGCAGTTCCTGGGAATCGTATCCTAACTAGTGGCCTGGTAGGTTCTGTGCATTAAAACGTTTCGATACGATCCCCTGTGCCTGTGTTCGAAAGCCACACTCGTACGCCCAGCCTACGGGTTTTCTGACAAAAGCCGTTGCGTCCGATACGTTGATGTTCAGTCCCCTGGCCTCTGGCAGCTGAGAGATTAGTGAGAGTAAGAACTTTCAAGCGCCCTGCCTGGGTTCACCGACTTTCTGTGACTTCTCTGCCGGCACGGGTCGTTCCCCCGTCCGTAGCGGGGTGTAGCGCGGGGCTCAAGGCCAGGGCCGGAGAGAGGTGCGGAGAGAGTTGTGTTTTCTGCCGGAGCGGTTACGCTGCCTCCCCTGCTGCCGGGGATCGACAGCGGTCCCGTCCTCAACGAGAGCGCGGCTTAGCGAAGTATGCGCTCCTAATCCCCCCCGTCTCCGTTACCTTCCCAAATAGTCCCTTTGGCTCAGGTTATTGTGTTTGTACAAAGTGGAGTAAGCTCTGCTGGAAACCGCCTTTAATTCCCCTGTCCGCGTTTGTGCGGGTCCGCCTCCCTCGGCGCGTTCCCGATCGCTTTACGCACTTTTCCGCGGCTCGAGTGCGCACTTTTGCTGTTGCCTTTCTCTTGAGTGTCTTCGGTCGCTTGGCCCCGGTCCAAAGTGTGCGGCGTAGATGGATGGATGGATGGAAGGTCGGGGGGTCAAGTGTGAGAGGTCAACGGTTGAGAGAGAGCAGGCAGTAACCGCTCCGCCCGACCGTCCGGGAGGAATTCAGCGCCGCCGAGCCAGAACACAGGGCCTGCTTTTGTGTGTGTGGGCACTGGAGGAGCACGCTGGGCAATGTTTACAGCGCTGCTTTACTTAACCCCCTGATTTGGAGAAGCTCTCCCGTGAAGTGGGGAGAGATGTCTCTCTCTCTCTCTCTCTCTCTCTCTCTCTCTCTCTCTCTCTCTCTCTCTCTCTCTCTCTCTGTCTCTCTGTCTCTCTCGCTCTCTCTCTCTCTCTCTCTCTCTCTCTCTCTGTCTCTCTCTGTCTCTCTCTGTCTCTCTCTGTCTCTCTCTCTCTCTTTCTATCCGTCTCTCTCTCTCTCTCTCTCCCCCTCCCTCCCCTAAAGATAAAGAGTTCTAGTTCTGCAAATTACTACCCCTCTGTCTCTCTCTCTCTCTCTCTCTGTGTCTCCCTCTCTCCTCCCCCCCCCCCTCGCTGTCTGCGGCTCTGCAGAGCTTAGACACCCCACCCCCCGTAAACCACCTCCCAGCTGTGTGGGGCACTTAACTGTGTGCTTTTCTGAAGGGGAATCCATGCATCCGTCATTATTGTGTTTGCACACTGAGAGAAGGCTTATAAACGGGCCATTCACTTTCTGCTAGAGAGCGCTGTAAAGCACCGGC
>JAINUG010000075.1:307500-381292 GCA_029706075.1 Aldrovandia affinis | reverse complement strand
TCACATCGGCTTTAATTCCAGGAAGAAGAATAATAAAACAATAAATAAAGGCTACATAACAATGTTTCAAGTTTGTAATATACATTCTACGGCTTTCAGTTTGTACTTATTTTCATTTCATGTGACTTTGTAGATGGGGCCTCATGGCGTAGGGAGAAGTTGTCTGTAGCCACTGATCCAGGGTCAGTCCCCCCCCCACTAAAGATTAAGGTTAGGATTTTGGTAGGGAAAGGTGTGATGCTAGACTAGCAGTCAAGCATAACTTCTGCCTGGAGTGGGTGTTATAGTGATGACCTCATCTTACAGGCGCGTGCGGATGGAAGCACACGGCAAGCACAGTAGAAAATGCATGTGTCATCGCCGCCTGCGCTCTCAAAAACCTCAAACGAGAAGTGTGCATTCTCCACGTGACAACGCGTCGTGTTCTACATTTTGGCTGTGATATCAAATTGACGTTGGCAAAACCAAGGAAGTCACGCGCAGCGGCTGACGTCGATGACGCGAAAAGCACTACGCAAACGCACTAGCGATGATGGGGGGGGGAAAAAGACAAACACACTCTGGTTCAGACTAGCGAACACCAGTGAGCGCGAAAACGATGTTGCGCACTGTGTGTTTGAGAGCTCTGGATTTCTACTCAAGCAGCTCAAGTACCTTTCAAAGGAAATTGCAGAGCAGTGCCCAACTTAGTGCATGAAACCATAACCTCCCGATTGCAAGGCCTATTCCGCAGTGACCGGAGTTTGTACATGAACCCCATAATGGATGGAGCTGCAATGAGCTGTCGCTCACCCATTTGAACCAATCAAAATAATTTTGTCTCCACAGGAAATACCCAATGATTGGTTCATACTGGTGAGCATATGATGGCTCCACCCATTTTGGGCTACATGAAGCCTCGCTCTCCCATCACTATTATTCCCTAACCATCGAAACCGTCGTTTCTCCTTCTCTTCCAAATTAGCTAGCCTTCTGCATGTTGTTGGATCAGTTGAAGCTCCACTGCATCAGTCAATTTATTTGTAGCCATCAGTGTACACTATGTCATTCTTAGATTATCAGAAATTAAAAGATGACTTGAAAAGGGGAAGAAAGCAAAATCTCATGCACAGTTGATTGTTCTGAAAGATTATGATTGTGTCCGTAAAAGAAGAGAATAGAATGTGGGTCAGTTATTTGAATTGAATTGAACATTGTATTTATATAGCGCCTTTACCCAAAGCGTTTTACAACGACAATGACAGGGGAAACTCACCTCAATCACCAGCAATTTCCACTTCTGTCTTCCAAAGGTTTGAATTCAATGACTCAAAGTGACATGTCCTGTAGCCAAAATGGCTACTCCCCCCCCCACGGCCCCCATATATTTGTTCTGTGAGTTGCAGTGCATTCTTCACAATAGTTCCTGCTGTGCATAGCGGTGTCTCTGTCTTAAGCGGTGTCTCTGTCTTCGCCTCCCAAGTCTATGTTATCTGAATCTTTAACGAAAGCAATTATTGTCTAACATGGCAGGACACACGTACCTTTATGATACCGTTGTGTTTGAGCGGGATTAATTGCAGCAGCTCGACTGAGCGTGCTCAGTGTGGCATGTATGTATGGACAATAAAGACAATTAAATGCCTCCTGCTTATCAGCCCAGTGTGATTGGATCCCATTGTTACCATTAAAACCTCTATTATTTACATATTGTGCATCTCACAGTTGGAGTCAGTAAAATTAAATTTAGAAGTCAGATTTACTGTATGGAATATTGTGAGTACTATAAGATATTAATGATGAAGCTGTAAATTGATATATGTGTATATAAAATAAAGCAACTTTTGAGTGTAAAAAACAATACATACAAGGAATAGGCTGAAATGGGTGCCATTAAAGGAACCTTCTACCAACAAAAATATAACTTGATATGTTGTATTCAAACCTTTAAAATTTCTGTATGTTATTTCCTGTAATGAATGGATCCTGGAAATTCCCAATTGATACCACCTCTGGTGCATCTGTATGTTTCAAGACTTTCTTCCTTGCTACATGTCAAGAGAACAGACATTTTGGCTTTGTCACGAAGCTGGCCGATGCTTCAGACAACCAAAGAGGTAAAAAAAATCACCAAAGCCCCAAAAATATAAAACTAGAATGTATTTCTTCCAGCAAGCTAAACATACAAACAACCTAGGCAAAGACTATAGACTTGATGTGTCAGATTACAACTGGTATCAGACTGGTTGACTGGCTGGCAGTGTAGTGTAATGGTTAGGGAGCTGGGCTTGTAACTCAGAGGTTGCAGGTTAAATTCCCAGGTGGGGCACTGCTGTTGTACCCTTGAGCAAGGTACTTAACCTGAATTGCTTCAGTAAAATATCCAGCTGTATAAATGGATTGTATGTGAAAGAAATGTAAACTGTGTAAATCGCTCTGGATAAGAGGGTCTGCTAAATGCCTAAAATGTAAATGTAAATGGTTTGCATAATAATCAAACTACTTTCCAGCAATCCTTCTATATGCCTTGTTACCCAAATAAAAATGTCTTAATCCCATGTGTCAGCACACCTGGGATTAAATAGGCACGCAATTGTTAGTTTCACTTTAGAGCATTCCTATCAATCCAATCCAATCAACTAGCTTGCCTGCAAGGCATTGCATTCTCATGAAGCTGGTAGCAATCAGTGTATGCAATTGCTAAATCAGGTTTTATACCAGTCAGTAATTTTGGGACAAAATGATGCATTCTAAACATTAAAATGCACACATACAATTGACAACCACATACGCAAAGTCCAGCTCATTACAAGAGTGAAGGCTGCTCGTTCATATGCTTCTTCAGATATCTACTGTTCTGTTCAGGAGATCATTTTCATCAATCTAAAAAATAAACAATGTTTAAATGTCACAGTGAAATAACACTGTTTGTTTTGTAGATGTCCATGATTACACAGATTACACGCGAGGCATGTAATCACATTTACGGGAACAAAGGGCTCTATTCAATTTAAGTGGAATCCATTTTAAACTTTGTAAATTGTGTGGCAGCTGGCCTGGGGAGGTGCGGGGAGTAGTTACGGAGGGGAGGTATATACCGACATGCTGGTTCCCCCCCCCCCCCAGACCATATTTGGAGGTCCGGGGGAAGTAAGACGCACGGGAGCCCTTTAACAGCTGACGGCTTGAGAATAAAAGAGGAGGCCTTGCCTTAGCCAAGGTGCAAAGTACCATTTGGGAAAAGCAGGGTGAGTTGTTGGGAGTAGTGAGCAAAAGTAAACTGTTTGGGAATTTTGTGTATGACCTGGACCGACTAGATAACATGAGTATTGCTGAACAGAACTGAATGAGAACCTGGATGTGCCTGCAACCTTGGAATATAAAATGAATACGGATTACGGACTTGGATTGGTTTGCCGTGTTTTTTCCCCTCTCCCTCCCTGTGAGTTTTTCCCCAATAAACTCCTTTTTGTACTCATTGGCTTGTGTATTGTTGGGTTATTGTACTTGGTTGCATGGAAACCCCACACACACCCCCATTCCCGTTACATATGGGGGAGAATGTGGGCAGCGCATTGCGTTGAATTACCAAACAGACAAAGCGAAGAATGGAAGCTCAAGTGAAACAGCTCATCGAGGCTAATACAGCTCAGCAGAATATGCATCGGGAGCTGATGGAAGCGCATCGTCAGCAGACCGCCCTGATGAGAGCTGAGCTCAACTGGCTGACAGCTGCCAACGCAACCGGAGCCAGGCTAGCCACGACATCCCGTCCCAAACCCAGCCTGATCCTGATGAAGTTAACAGAGGCGGATGACATTGAAGCATGCCTGCAAACCTCCGGGAGAATTGGCCACCGGAACAGTGGGCCAGCCTGATTGCACCGTTTCTGTCAGGTATAGCCCAAAAAGCATACCAGTATCTGACCCCGGAACAAGCGAACCATTACGAAGTGCTGAAGAAGGAGATAATGAGACGCTACGGATACACACTACTCCACCGGGCGCAGAGGTTCCATGACTGGTGTTATGATGCGACGAGATCGCCACAGGCCCAGATGTCTGACTTATTCAGACTGGCCAAGAGCTGGTTAACTGCCGACCCGCTAACTACGAACCCCATCGAAAGGATTGTCATTGATACATTTCTGCGCTCCCTACCCTTCGATGCGAAGAAGTTAGCCAGTCAAGCTAATCCGCGAAGTGCCAACCAGCTCGTGGAACTGGTGGAGGGTCACCAGGTGGCATTAGAGGTCTTGTGTGGGGGATGTCCCTTTTAAGTAACATCCGACTAAAAGAACGGAAAAAAGACGGATGAAGCGACCTGGAGCCCAGCCAAGGACGGAGGGAACATGGTCCATACTCCTCCTAGACGGCGACCATTTTTGACTGTTGACAGCAGGAAATGTTTTGATTGTGGTGGACAAGGTCACATTTCATGGAGCTGCCTTAATCGCGATGTCCCGATGCCAACGACCTCTGCCAGTGAGGTGGCTACCGGACATCCTTACGGCCTGTTGACGTCCTGCTGGGCGCATGAGAGCAGCCCCCCTGTCAGTGAAAGCCAATGGGAAAGACACCACGGCGCTACTGGATTCCAGTAGTGTGGTGACCTTGATACGGCCAGAATATGCACGAGCCCAGTCCAGGATCGAGACTTTGTCCATGACCTGTATACACGGGGAAATGAAGCAATACCCCACCTCAATCTTAAACCTGCAAACAACGTAGGGGAAAAACGTAGGACAAACTGGAGTTCTGCCAGACCTGCAGGTTCCGGTACTGATTGGGAGAGATTCTTCGATGTTCACCTGGCTGTGGTCAGGTATGTTGGGAGGAAAATTAAAAAGAGTGTTTAGGAAAACATAAGACACGGAAAAGCCACCAACGAAGTGGAAGTAAAAATGTGTGGATACCAGGAGGTGGGATCCGGAGCCCCTCTTTGAAGGTGAACCGGGAGACGGACAGCTGGGAGACGCTGAATTAAATTTAGCGGACATGTTTCGGATGGAACAAGAAGGGGAACCACCCAGTTAGAAGACCAAACCTGGCCAGCGATCTCCAGACAGTTTTACTGGCCTGGAATAAAGAAAGAAAGATAATTGGCACAATTATCCCGAATACCAGTGGGTAACACCCAGACCACATTTCTGTAGTCCATTAATCCCTCTGCCGATAATGTCAATACCGTTTAGGAGAATAGCAATGGATTTGGTGGGGCCCTTACCAAAAAGTGGATGAGACCATCAGTACATTTACGTTATTTTGGACTACGCGACTCGATACCCAGAAGCTATTCCCCTACGCACCATGGCCATAAAGGGGATCGCACGAGAGTTATGGCGGCTGTTTTCCTGAATGGGCATTCCCAATCAGACACTAACAGATCAAGGAACCCCATTCATGTCCAGAATAATGAAGGATTTGTGCAAAATGATGCAAATAAACCAGCTGCATACTTCAGTTTGTCACCCCCAAAGAGATGGACTGGTGGAGAGGTTTAACCGAACCCTGAAGCAGATGCTCAAGAAGGTAATGGAAACCGACAGAAATAACTGGGACCAACTGCTGCCCTACTTAATGTTTGGAATCTAAGAAGTACCCTAAGCTTCCACTGGGTTTTCCCCCTTTGAGTTGCTGTTCAGACGTCAACCCCGGGGACTGCTGGATGTGGACAAAGAAGCCTAGGAACTACAACCTTCGCCACACCACACCCTGGTGGAGCATGTCGGAGAAATGCGGGATAGGATGGCAACCCTCTGGCCCATTGTGAGGGAGCACATGCAGGAGGCTCAGAATGCACAAGCACGGGTGTACGACTGAGAAGAACCCATTTTGCATACTATTGTTCCTCAGAAATCTGTTTCAGAGACTGCTCCTGCAGAGGTGCTGGTGGGGGACCAGCTGAGCCTGGCTCAGAGGCAAACCTGCGAGAGCTGGTGGACAGTAATCAGGACATGATTTCCCTGGAACTGGGAAACACAAACCTCATTGAACATCACATCAAAACCCCACCGACCAAAAAGGTGAAGCTGCTCTGGTATGTGCAAACAAACAGCGAAGCAATCCGAACGGAGGTACAAAATATGCTTAATGCCGGTATAATTGATGAGTCACACAGTGCACAGTGTTGTCCAATAGTACTGGTACCAAAACCCGACGGCACCCTCAGGATTTGTAACGACTTCCGGAAACTAAAGGAAATCTCACAATTTGATGCGTAACCGATGCCGAGAATTAATTGACAGACTCGGAACCGCTACGTTCATCATTACGCTTGAATTAACTAAAGGATATTGGAAGGTGCCCTTAGCATCCGAGGACCGGGAGAAAACTGCTTTCACCACCCCAGACGGCTTATTCCAATACAAAAATCTGCCGTTCGGATTACATGGAGCTACGGCCACATTCCAATGATTAATGGACCGGACCCTTCATCCCCATCGAGAGTACGCAGCGACCTACCTGGATGACATTGCCATCCAAGGGAGCGAGTGGAAGACCCGCCCCGGGTAAGCGTGGTGTTACAGGCATTAAGGGGGCGGGGCTCACGGCAAATGCAAATACATTTTGGCTTAGCCTACAGGAGGCGGAACACCTGGGGTATACCATTGGGAGAGGATGCATTAAACCCCAGACAAAGAAAGTGGAAGCAATTGGGGACTGGCCTCTCCCCCTCACAAAAAAGCAAGTATGTACGTTTGTAGGGCTGACAAGTTATTATCGACACGTTATTGCTAACTTTGCCTCCCTAGCCAGCCCCCTGACAGATCTGACGAAGAGCCGGCTGCCAGACAGGGTGGAGTGGATGGACAAGATGGAGAAAGCGTTTCAAGACATACAAAATATACATGTTCAGGCCCTGTGCTGGTGACGCCAGATTTAGCAAAACTGCTAATAGTGCAAACTGATGCATCGGAAACCGGGCTGGGTGCTGTCCTATCTCAGTTGCAGGAGGGGGAGGAGCACCCCATATTGTACATTAGTCCGAAGCTGTTATTGGGACGGCATTTCACCCTTCACCATTGCACCGTTAGTATGGATGGCACGGAACAGGGACAGTAATCCCTGTGTCACCCGGTGGTTCTTATCCTTGCAGCCCTTTGCTTTTTCTGTTCTGCACAGGTCTGGTGCGGCTCATGGGAATGCCGACGCCCAGTCCAGGAGAGACGCACTGTTGTGCCAGACTGCCCCTCCCTCCCAGTCGGAGCTGAGGAAGAGGGTGTGTGGCAGCCGGCCAGGGGAGGTGCGGGGAGTAGTGATGGAGGTACATACTGGTATATACCGACACGCTGGCTCCTCCCCCAGGTCATATTTGGAGGTCTGGGGGAAATAAGACACACGGGAGCCCTTTAACAGCCCGAGTATTGCTGAACGGAACTGGATGAGAACCTGGATATGCCTGTGACCTTGGAACGTAAAATACGACATTGAATACGGATTACGGACTTGGATTGCTTGCAGTGTTTTTTCCCTCACCCTCCCTGTGAGTTCTTCCCCCAAAATTCCTTTTTGTACCCGTTGAATGGCTTGAGTGTTGTTGGGTTATTGTACTTGGTTGCTTGGAAACCCCACACCCCCATTCCCACTACAATTGGAATTAAGTGAGTCTTTGTATTAGCAATATTGTGCATGTCAAAATGAACGTAACACTTGCCCAAATGTGAACACACCTGTCCAAACAGAGCTACAATACGTACCCGCCAGATCCTCAACTGGCTTAATGGCTCAAACATACACATACACACAACGCACAAACCAATGTACATAGACACAAACATACCCACACTTTTTAATGAACACACACACACACACACACACACACACACACACACAAAGCTAACACTCACCTGGTGTTTCCAAATCAGTCAAAATGACTATTTCCCTCCAGTGTCAGTATCCTGCGTGCGTACGGCCGTGAATCAGTCATCCTCACAGAGCCCGTTTGTCACAGCGTGGTGCAAAAGGCAGTTTGGTTTCCCCTGTAATTTAACAGAGTCTACATCCTTCTCTGGAAAGGATTCTTTTCTGACCCCTGGGCTTCGGTCACATTGTCTGATCTTGGCAAAAAAGCTGGCAGTGGGACTCTGGACGTCGTAAAAGAGCTCCGTGTCCGTCAGGACAAAAGCGATGCTCTAATTAAAGCGTCCCGCCCATCCAAGGTGCACTGCTTAGTCATCGGAGCGACAGGCTTAAATCACCTGCCCGGCACGTTTATAGCAATGATGCCACTCGAGTGTTCAGTGAAAACAAGGCTGGCACAGGCCCAGACTAATAGCAGGAGTTATCTACTCCATCTCGGGGGGGGCATGCAGTGCAGTGAGCTTCTGTAATTACACACGTGGCAAACACGCCATGGGAATTTCCGAGGCACTGGAGAATTTTTATTATTTTCTTTTTAAAGAAGAAGATCGGCAAAATTGTTTCACTGAATATGCTGTGTATTTACAAATCAGCCCCATGTGGGCCATATACTTAGTGGATGATAGGGACACTTTCCATGAGCTTAATTTCCAAACAATCGTTGAATGTACAGGGGGTAGACAAAATAATGGAAACATGAAAAAAGGATAATAGGAAAAAAAAAAAGAATATTTTGAAGTAGCAATTCATTTCAATTAAAAATAAGTTTGCAAATGTGTTTCATATTGCTGTCAATACTAATTGCCAATGTGTTTCTGCTGTAAAATACATTTTAAAATCAACACTTGAGTATGGGAGTTTCTAAAGCAATATGAGAGATCTAACAGATTTTGAAAGAGGTCAAACAGGTGGTGCCTGAATTTAGATAGTATTTAATGTGTCAAGGGGAATCATGGCAGCATATGCCAAGCAAGGAAAAACTTCAGCAGGAAAGAGGAACAGTGGTCGCAAGTTGAGGCTCCCCAACAGGGATAGACGGAGTGTCTAAAAATCACAATTTAGTTGCTAAAAATCGGAAAACAACGGCCTCAAAAATGATCACAAAAGTGAATTTTCATCTCTGTTACCCAGTCTCAACAAAAACTGTACGTCAGGAGCTCCACAAAGCTGATATTTATGGTAGGGCTGCCACTTGTAACCAAAGCCAATGCCAAACAACACATGACCTGGTGTAATGAGTACACAACCTGGGCTTCCGAGCAGTGAAGGAAAGTAATATGGTTTGATAAGTCATCATTTACTCTTTTTCCTACAACTGGACGGGTTTATATTTGCCAAAGAAGGCTTTCAACCCACATTGCCTGTGCCCAACTGTTAAACATGGTGGTGGATCTGTTATGGTATGGGCAGCCATCTCGTGGGAGTCATGGGGTCCAAAGGGTGGCCCAACTCCTTATTAGTTAATAAGCATGCACATATTGTTTGATGTTTCCATAATTCTGTCTACCCCCTGTATTTCCAGCTACTGTGAGATGCATCCTGCTTTGTTGACTGATAAGCTGTGGAATTGAATACCACAATACCTCAAACTGTCACATGGTTAGCCACAAGCTGCGTCTTCCCGTGATTCCAGTGCGGCGTTTGATCTTCAGAAGTGAGAGCGTGCCCTCACCCTTGAGTCTCACTTGACTCTGCTTTCAATAAGCTTGTATCCGGTGAATTGTCATGAAAGTAAATAACTTTTCAGATGCATCGCCAACAAATATTATAAGAGGGGCTCCTAAGCCATGGCTCGACCCTCAACATTTCTGACCCCCTCGCCCCCCTTCTGACGACCGGCGTCGGACCGCATCGCCACCCCGCCACCATGCTGCTGCTGCTGCAGACAGAGTGACGGTATCGACGAAGGGATCAGCTCACCTCGGCATGATTAACAGACGCAATTAACCAGATGAGGGAGAAGCAGGGGCCAAATGGCGCATGAAATACCGTTATAATGATCTGCGCTGTGCCGGCGCTACCTAGAGCAGCGCTTCCAAAACGTTATGAGCCCGCGGCCCACTTAATGAGAACGAGTGAATGCGTTCTCTGTTGACCCTACGGGTATCACAAAGCAGGCTTACTAATGTCGGAGTGTGGAATTTAAACGCAAGTGCATTTATACTGTAGCCAGCGCTACGCATATAGTATAAGTAATGCAGTATTTCATTTGACCGGTGTAAAATGCAGATGGAAAGTATAATATATAGCAAGACATAACATTTATCTGCTGCCTTCGTCATAATTAATCTCTCGGGATTTGGGGGCAGTGAGAGGGTACCAGTATGTTGGCTGCTGTTTGGGGGTTGGGGTGGAATTAGGATTGGCAGGAGGCAGTGAGGGGGTAGCAGTGTTGACTGCTGTTTGGGGTGGGGTTGGCGGGGCGGGTACCTGCACCCGCCGGGACATCTGCACACACATCTGTCCGTCTGTGTCGCCCGGGGGCCTTACTCCCTCCGGATAGGCTTCACCTCACCAGCGCGCAGGCCATGTGCTCGTCACCAACACCCCCCCCCCCCGGGTCACGACCCGCCGATGCACGCATTCTGCTGCCCGTCCGTCGCAGGCTCTCCTCGCATAAGCTGCGCAGCGAGTCCATCCTCAAGTGTGCTGAAAACGTTGGCGTTGAGCCTTCAGCGCTGCGTTCTTCAAACGGGCCGTATGAAAGAAACGGGAGCGAAAGGACAAATCGCGGCGCAAAAGAAAACAAGACCGAGCGCAGGCCTGAGAGGCATTTCATTGTGACTTTAATCGGACGCAGAGCGCCGATGATATTTGATCTGGGCTTCTGGAGGAGGGCCAAATGGCCTTCCCTCCTCTCCACATCGGTTCTGGTCTCTCTCCCTTTGTGTCCCGAAGCGCTTCCTTTCTGTGCTCTTTTCATTCAGCGTTCGCCATAAATAAACGCCACCGCGTGAAATCGCGAGCAAACAAATCTCCGAAGAAGATGCATTCAGAAATGCAGATGAATGAATATTTGACTTTCGTATTATGGGATGAGTGCTGTGATCATTTTGCATGCGTGCCTCCTTTGTGTTGGTGCGTTCTTAAGAGTGAGCCCTGGTTAAATCCATAGCTTTGGAATTGCCTTTAAAATCCGCTCATGTAACAAACGGGGAGAAGTAATTGCATTTTGTGAGCACTGTAGCTTGTGTTATGGGCACCTCCCCAGCGTCTGTACGCATGCTATCATCGCCCAGATAATGAATGTGTACCGTGGGCCTTCTCGTAAGATTAACTCCAACGCTCACTGATGTTCGCGGTATGCATTTGTCAACACATGATCTGCCGTCCCTGCTGTTGCGATTCTTGCGTTCTGCAATGACGAAAGAGTTGAACTTGCAGTGAGGGGGGGGGGGGTGGGGAGGTGGGGGGGGGGGAGAGCTACAAAATGGGGGACAGCTAAAATAAATGGGCCCATTTATCACAGAAACAATACCAGGGCCACTGGACCTCTAAAGCCTAACGGAGTTCAAATTAACACAAGATCCACTGAGGACTGTGGGGCGGAGGTCTGCTCTTTTTTGAGGTCTCCCGCGGTGTGCTGTATACCCCCTATCGCCGAGCAGAAGTGTATTTTTAGCGGGTTGCGTGGTTGTGGAGTGTTTATTTTCTGTGACACGGGAAATGGAGTGATGTAATTGGAAGGGGGAGAGGGGAAAAAAGACACTGTAGGTTATAGATGCTGTGTCAGCTCTCACCGTCAATAAAAAACAACTGGAAACTGAATGAAGGGATCACTGAAGGTAGTCAGGTGTAAAACCGCAGGAGCTGGGTGACAGTGGCATATGGTTTAAGGATCGTGGTAAATATCAAGCTGTATAAATGTATAATTTGTCAAATGTTTTCAGATTATATTTTTCTCTTCTTTGGAATATGGAATTTTCTTCTACGAATTACCATGTGTTTATTTTTTCGTTATATTATCTGTACTGTATGTGCACAGCGCTTTGAAAATGTACTATTCACGAATTGCACTTTACAAAATCATTACTATTATTATTATTACTATGCATAATACACTGCATGGAGACACGGTATATGAGAGAGGAGCAGGTGTTTTAGAAAGAAGCGATGACGGTCATGTAAGCACAGAGCTAGCTGAGATTCAGTGACATTTGTTCAAAGATGACTGGTCCTTTCTTCTTCTCTTTCTGGAATGCTACAGACACTGGTGGGATGAGATTACCTTTCATCTGCTGGCACCGGAGCCAAAACGATACATGTAAATTTACCTGTGAACAAAAACAGAAAGGCAAAACACTGGTTACAAAAGTCATAAAAACATGGATTTATCTTCTTCAATATATATATATATATATATTATACATATAATATATATATATAAAATGTCTGTTTGAGAAAGGATGGTATGAAATTTAAATATCTATAAATAGTTTGTTTGCACACCATTTCCTTAAAATGCTGTGACACCTTATTTTTCATTTAAATTTGAATATATGGACACTCCTAATACACAGTGTGAGTTGTTTTGGTCTTGTAACAATTAATACAGGATATTGACATAATTAATATGGTCCTCTATGTGTTCTCGTTGCTGCTGCAGGTGTTTTAATCTCGAGAAAGGACACTTCTTTTGCAAACGTTTTTGCAGCTGTTTGTAATTATGTCAGCAGAGCTTAGTGAAGTAAATGTAAATGTAAATGCAAAATGTAAGTAGTTGGAGCTCAAATTGTTCTCCTGAGTAAAAATGTTGTGTTAGTTTTCGATGAATGATGAAAAAACCCAGATATTGGTAGTGGACTCAGACTTTGGGTAGTGGAAGGGCGGTACATAGTGGCCCGCTGGCTCCACCCCCGCACCATAATGGGAAGTCCGAGGCTGACGGGGCACACCTGACTCCCATTTTATAATGATGATACAGGATATAAAAGAAACGCTTTTACTCTAGTTAAGTGCAAAGTACCGAGAAGGGAAATGCGTTGGAGACTGAGAGGAAGCGAGAGTATTGTTTTGACTGATTACCTGGATTTGAATTGGATTGCCTGAAACCCCGATTGTGTATCGACCCGTTGTTTGTGTGAGGACCTGGATTTGGATTTGCGACTTTTGGATTACGGACAAGGACAACAAGCGCGGATTATGGACTGGATGTGTTTGCTTCCCTATTTACGCCTCCTGTGTGCATTTCCCCAAATAAACTCCTCCTGTTTCCTTATTTACCATTGTATGCTGATTTTTGTTATTGTTGCAGGCAGGCAGCGGTGCCTAATTGCCACTGAACAATAACTAAAAGCAAATACAAAGGAAAATGGAACCGCTAGTTCAACAACTGGTGGAATCTAATATCGCACAGCAAGCGATGAACCCAGGAGTTGCTTGAAGAACAGCAGCAGCAGACTGCACCACGGTGATTCTCGACTGCGAAAGCATGGTGGCCCTGGTCCGGCCTGAATTCGCCCGGTTGGAGAACCAACCGGACACAGTATCGATAACCTGCATACATGGAGAAACAAAAGTCTATCCCACTACACTGCTAAACCTCCAGACTACGAGGGGACAGTGCATGGGGAAGGCTGGGGTTGTATCTAATCTGCTGGTTCCTGTACTCCTAGCGAGGGACTGCCCGATGTTCACCAGGCTGTAGGCAGGTATGAGGGGGGGTGCATTAAAAAGGGAACAAAATGAACAAAAGTAGACACACAAAAAGAGTGTGTACATGAGAAATCTAACGGGGAAGAAAGGTTGTGTGGATTTCAGGAAGTGGATCCCAACGCCTCCACCTCGCCCCTGATGGCGAGGTAAGTCTGGCCGACATGTTCCCTTTGGACCTCGAGGTGGTGCCAGAGTCCATTTCCTTGACTGGCCAATTTGGTACAGCACAGCTAGAAGACCCAAATCTAAAGAAAGCCCTACAACAAGTCACTGTGGTGGATGGGACACCCTTCGAGGGGATAAACGAGGTAACTTTTCCCAACTTTGCCATACAGAAATAATTGTTATATGAAGTTGTCTTTAAGAATGGTGAACCTCTTGAGTTGTTGTTAGTACCTTAGGCCTTTGTGCAAGCCATTTTACAGCTCGCCCATTCCCATGTTCTGGGGGCCCACCTGGGGGTGTAAAAGACACTGGAGAGGGTATGAACATAGTTTCACTGACGTGGAGTGAAGAGGGCAGTGGAAAATTTGTGTTGGAGTTGTCTGGAGTGCCAGTAGGTGGCGCAAAAGCCTGTTTTTCTAAACCCTCTGATTCCATTGCCAATAATATTAACTCCTTTCAGTAGGTGGCCATGGACCTGGTCAGACCTCTACTCAAGAGCAGCAGGGGGTGTCAGTACATACTGGTAATTATTGATTATTGAGATGAGACAGAGAGATGGGACCCAAGTGCAGAGATGAAGCAAGAGGCAGATGTTGAATAAGCTGAAGATTTATTGTAAATGATGGACTAATGAAAACACGAGAACAAACTCAAACTGGGAGAAAATAAACACGAGTATAAATAATCAAAACACTAACACAAACAAACACGAGTAGTATGACAAAACCTCAGAATGGTAACACTGGAACACTGACTAGCAAACACAGGGAAAAACCGTTGAAGACAGAGCACAGAACAAACAAAACAGACCGCTTAAATAAGGGCACGAAACAAGGCACAAATAAAATCACTAAGTCAATAATACATTCAGACAATCAGGTGAAACAAGACGCAGGTGGAACCACTCAAGACAATGAAACAATTACAGAATCAGCGAACACTAAGCGCCGGCAGCAAGCAGGAACTGTTACAGTACCCCCTCCTCTACAAACGGCTTCAGTCATTCCTCTAGGCGGTACTGGAAGGTGGTGGTGGAAATCCAGAATCAACCCTAGGTCAAGAATGTCCCATGCCGGGACACAGGTGCGCTCCTTAAAGCTGTAGCCCTGCCAGTCCACAAGATACTGGACACTCCTCTGCACCCGTTGGGAGTCCAGAATATGGTGGACAGTGTAAGCTGGCTCCCCATAAATCATACGGGGCAGAGGAGGCGGACTGGTGGCTGGAGACAGAGGGCTGGTGGTCAGAGGCTTGAGACGGGAAACAAGGAACGTCGGGTGGATCCACCTGGACTGAGGCAACAGAAGGCGGTAGACAACAGGATTGACCCTCCGCAAGGGGGGACCCTCCCCGGTAGAAGTTAGCAAAGCCGAGGAACCGTTGGACCTGCTTGACAGAGGTGGGCTGAAGCCAATCCATGATAGCCTGTGTCTTGCAGGGATCCATCTGGACGTAGCCCCGAGCAATGATGTAGCTCAAGAAGGACACCTTGGAGATGTGGAACTCACACTTCTCAGGCTTCACAAAAAAGTGGTTCTGGAGAAGCCACTGCAGCACCTGCCTGACATGCAGGACATGATCTTGTGGAGAACTCGAAAAGATGAGGATGTCATCCAGGTAGACAAAGACAAAACGGTTGAGCAGATCCCAGAGAGCATCATTGATCAGAGCCTGGAACTAAGCGGGAGTGTTAGTGAGACCAAAAGGCATAACGAGGTACTCATAGTGGCCGTTAGGGGTGTTGAAGGCAGCCTTCCACTCGTCTCCCTCTCGGATGTGGACCAGATTGTAGGCATGGCGTAGGTCCAATTTCGTGAAGATGGTGGCTCCTCGCAGCTGCTCGAGAGAGGTGGACATCAATGGAAGAGGGTAGCGGTTTCTCACCATAATCCTCCTGAGCCCACGGTAGTCAATGCACAAAGAAGAAGCCTGTGCCAGCCAGCAAAGTGGAGGGCCAAATGAAACCAGCGGCGAGTGCGTCTTGAATGTACTCTTCCATGGTGGCAGTCTCAGGGGTAGAGATAGAGTACAGTCTCCTGTGAGGAGGGCTGGTACCAGGCAGGAGGTCTATGGCACAATCATAGGGGCAGTGAGGAGGAAGAGTTGCTGCCCACTGTTTGCTGAACACCTTGCTAAGCACAGGATACTCGGGAGGTACTTGACTGAGGTCGGGGGAAACAACTAGCTTGGAAGAGGAGTGCTTGAGTTGACCAGGGTGGGTAGGACAACATTTAGCTGAGCAATTAGGACCCCATTCGCTCAGGATGCCAGCTACTCAGTCAATCCGGGGGTTGTGGCAGCTAACCAGGGGTAGCCAAGGAAAAGAGGGTGCTCAGTTGACTCGAGAAGATAGAGCTGCATAATTTCCTCATGGTTACCCCTAATGCATAGTCGAATTGGAGCTGTGCAGTAGTGGACACTGCCAGAGCGAGTGGTGCAGCCCTATGGTGTTGGTTCCCAAACCGGACAGAACAATCCGGTTCTGCAACGATTTACATAGATTAAATTACATTTCAAATTTTGATGCATACCCAAAGCCCAGGGTGGATGAGCTGATTGAGAGGCTCGGAACCGCCAGATTCATTAGTACACTGGACACTGGAACGAATGGCTATTGGCAGGTACCCCTGACTGCTGAGTCCCAAGAGAAGACTGTGTTCGCGGCCTGTTCCAGTACAGGAAGCTGCCACTTGGATTACATGGAGCCCCGCCCACCTTCCAGTGGTTGATGGACCAGGTCCTGTGACCCCACAGGGAGTATGCTGCCGCTTATCTCGATGACATTGTTATACACGGGGATGACTGGGAGACTCATCTCCGGTGGGTAAGCGAAGGATTGCATACTCTGCGGGGAGCGGGACTCACGGCTAACCTGAAGAAGTGTCGGTTGGGTCTACAGGAAAACTGAGTAACTGGGATACACTATTGGGAGAGGCAATATCAAGCCCCAGAGAATCAAAGTGGCGGCGATCCAAAACTGGCCCCGACCCATAACCAAGAAGCAGGTTTGCACCTTCATTGAGCTCACCAGCTATTACCGAAGGTTCATCCCGAATTTCGTAACAATAGCCAGCCTTCTAACTGACCTGACTAAGAGCAGACTGCCCTTACAGTGGAGTGGAGTGCAGTGGAGTGATGAGGCAGAAAATGCATTCCAGGACCTCAAAAACGCACTCTGTTCTGGACCGGTTCTGGTGACACCTGATTACAAGAAGGCATTACTGATGCAGACGGATGCGTCCAAAACTGGTTTTGGGGCCGTTCTGTCACAGCTACAGGAAGGTGAGGAACACCCAATAACGTACATCAGCAGAAAATTGTTGCCGCGAGAGCAGTGATGTTCCACGGTGGAAAAGGAATGCCTGGCAACCAAATGGGCGCTTGAGATGCTAAAGTATTACTTGTTAGGGCGGCACTTCACCCTGGTCACTGACCATGCGCCACTGGTGTGGATGTCACGTAACAGAGAGACTAATGCACGGGTCACCAGATGGTTTCTTTCCTTACAACATTTTGCTTTCTCTGTGCTCCACAGGTCAGGTGCTGCCCATGTGAATGCCGATGCCCTCTCCAGGAGAGATGCCCTGTGGTATCAGGCCGCCCCTCCCTCCCGCGCGGAGCTGAGGGGGGGATGTGTGGCAGCTGCCTGGAGGCCCTCCTGAGTGGTGGTAGTGGAAGGGCGGTACATAGTGGCCCGCTGGCTCCACCCCCGCACCATAATGGGAAGTCCGAGGCTGACAGGGCACACCTGACTCGCATTTTATAATGATGATACAGGATATAAAAGAAACGCTTTTACTCTAGTTAAGTGCAAAGTACCGAGAAGGGAAATGCGTTGGAGACTGAGAGGAAGCGAGAGTATTGTTTTGACTGATTACCTGGATTTGAATTGGATTGCCTGAAACCCCCGATTGTGTATCGACCCATTGTTTGTTTGAGGACCTGGGTTTGGATTTGCCACTTTTGGATTATGGACAAGGACAACAAGCGCGGATTATGGACTGGATGTGTTTGCTTCCCTATTTACGCCTCCTGTGTGCATTTCCCCAAATAAACTCCTCCTGTTTCCTTATTTACCATTGTATGCAGATTTTTGTTATTGTTCTTTGGCGGCGTTGAAACCCAATACCCCAGTTCCTGCTATAATATATATATATATATATATATATATATATATATATATTCCCATCGCTCATTGAGATGTTTAGCCTTTTTATGTACCACAAACAATTAATTTCAACCAAGGCAGGAACAGATCAACCCAGGTACACAATATAAAAACATTTGAGGAATACTAATATGCTCCTAAAGCCTCCTGCTTTAGCTCTAATGAAGTGAATAGATGCAATTAACTGTGCTCTTCAGCGACAGGAATGACGCATTTCAGACACTGACGAAGCTTCTTCAGAAAGCTCCTGGCTCTTGGCTCTCTTCTCTACAGGATAATTCATTTTTCACCCTTTTCAACATATCAAAACTGGTAAGACTTCTCATGCAAAAAGCGGCAGACGAAAGAAGAGAGACAGAGAGGGTTCAATATATTCATGAAGAAAGGTTTTTTATTTTCATTTTTATAAGGGCATCCGATCTGATTTACTGTATTTTATATTGGTGCGATTGGTGTGTGCATACACCCCAATCGCAGCTCTTGGCTGGCACTGTGCTCGCAGCTGCTACCGAGAGAGTTACCCGGTGAAATGTCAGCCAGCTACCTAGCTAAAATGTATCTGCTTCCTTAGTCATAATTGATTGTGACAAAGCGCTTTGCTTTTGAATTCCTTTTGTTTAATTGGCTGACGGCATGTTTGGACGGTTTGTCTCCCGTGTCATGTATTGAGTGCTCTCGCCCCCCCCTACACAACACAAGCCAGGGCGGGGAGTGGCAGGGAAACGAAGCAATCTTGAGAATGAGAATACAGGCAACGCAGAAAAGGGTGACCTGCCACTGCCTCCCCTTTATTCTTTTTCTCTCTCAATTTCTAATCGCCAGGTTACTGCTGGCACACCCACACTTGCGCACCAGGCGCGCTGAAGCGAGCATACGCTTCTCTGTGGGCCGGCAACTGTGCTACACCCTACAGTCCACACAGTGCTGCAGGAGAGAGGTGGCGCCAGTTGGAGGAGAAATGTATCTCTCACCGATGAAAACCGGTAGCCTGTAGGCGCCCAGGCAATCATTGGGAGGAACTGATGGGGCAGTAACCCGGTTTAAACCGGCCCTGGTGGGGCGAGCTCAGTCATATCCCGCCTCTGCAGACCCCCGGCCATAGTCAGTCAATGACATACCCGAGACTGAGGCTCGAACATGCAACTAAAGGCCCCAGCCTTTTTTTTTTTTTTTTTTTTTTTTTACATCTGTTTCAAGCAAAATTATGTTTTTTTTCAAAACGCATTTGGCCAGAATGATCTTATTTTGTTGGCTGATGTTAGTGCCTCCTCATTGAGAGACTCTATGGGCCTGCTACATCTGCTTATGATAGGCCACAGAGGCCCAGCCCTGGCTCAGTTTCACTTAGGATAGATCCCCCAGCCCAAATCGCATATTAAGTCGGACCGTGCGCACCAGGGGGCAATTAGGAAACGTTTCCTGTGCGGCTCGATTTTATTTCCCATTCACTGCAAACCGGAGCTAATCAGAGAGAAGCGTTCTTTTTTTATTCCACTTAACTGTGATGCATTTTTATAGCTTTATGTCTTCTGGCTAGAAAATGTGACTGGGTGTTGTGGAGAGGTGGGTTTGTTTTATAACGAGTTGAATTTTCGCATTCTAAAAAGGATTGTTTATCTGCCCGTCCCTGGTGCCAAGCTAATTCCAGCGTTGTACTACACCTTACACATTTAAATGGTTTAATTCAAAGACATACTCACTTGGTCATGAGCATACTGTAAAAGTACTTCAGGGGAAAGGACTATGCAGTTAAGTGGCATGGAATATAGGCCAAGCAGAGTTGTGATATTTTACGTAAGTAGAGAAAAGAAGGGGGGGGGGGGAAGACCATTAAAAAAAGTGGTCAAAGGGGCAATGTGACCATGTTAAGTTTGTGATGCAAACATACATGTACTAGAGTGAGGACATACTGAATTTAAACAAACAAGGAGAAATACTCAATGAAGGCAATGAAAATAGCTGCTTCTTTACAATAAAACATGCAATGGCATGTGATATTTTACACTTGTCGCAGTGCCTATGCAATCGCTTTGGGACGAAAAAATGTGCATCTACTACATTAACATACTAAGTGACTAATGTCTCAGCTTGCCAATATTTAGCATATTAGTGATTTTGTCTATGTTTATTCTCAGATAAACATCACACAACCAAGTCTCAGCAAGTAATAATAGGAAAATGGTAACCGCAGAGGGAAGCGAACAATTTTGACTAAAAGATGACACTTTTTCACTTGATACTGAGCCTTCACTCATTTTTACTATGTGCAATATATACTGTATGTGCAATGGCTTTAGTCGTTTATGCCTGATCATGCTATCCTTCTTTGCCTTTAAGCTAGAGTTTTCCCAGTGGTTCGTCACTGAGGCACATTTCGTTTTTTTCCAGAGCTCTTTCCCAACAAACTGAATGAATTCTCCACACAGAGATATTGACATTGATACTGATACTGATATTTTAATTGGTGTCACAATTGTCCTGGTGCACAATGAATCCGTCTTCTGTTTTGCCATATTCAAAAATGATATAATAATATATATGCCATTTTAGCAGACGCTTTTATCCAAAGCGATTTACAGCAGCGAATGCATACATTTTTATATGTATGTGCATACACATATACAAACCCCAATTCCAAAGAAGTTGTATGAAACATAAATAAAAACACAATACAAAGATTTGCAAATCCTTTTCGACCTATATTCAATTGAATACACTACAAAGACAAGATATTTAATGTTCGAACTGATAAACTTAATTGTTTTTTTTGCAAATATTCACTCATTTTGAATTTGATGCCTGCAACACGTTCCAAAAAAGCTGGGACAGGGGCATGTTTACTACTGTGTTACATCACCTTTCCTTTTAACAACACTCAGTAAGCATTTGGGAACTGAGGACACTAATTGTTGAAGTTTTGTAGACTGAATTTTTTCCCATTCTTGCTCGATGTACGACTTCAGTTGCTCAACAGTCCGGGGTCTCCGTTGTCGTATTTTGCGCTTCATAATGCGCCACGCATTTTCAATGGGAGACAGGTCTGGACTGCAGGCAGGCTAGTCTAGTACCCGCACACGTTTACTACGAAGCCACGCTGTTGTAACACGTGCAGAATGTGGCTTGGCATTGTCTTGCTGAAATAAGCAGGGACGTCCCTGAAAAAGATGTCACTTGGATGGCAGCATATGTTGCTCCAAAACCTGAATGTACCTTTCAGTATTAATGGCGCCTTCACAGATGTGCAAGTTACCCATGCCATGGGCACTAACACACCCCCATATCATCACAGATGCTGGCTTTTGAACTTTGCTCTGATAACAATCTGGATGGTCCTTTTCCTCTTTAGCCCGGAGGACATGACGTCCATGATTTCCAAAAACAATTTGAAATGTGCACTCGTCAGACCACAGCACACTTTTCCACTTTGCGTCAGTCCATCTCAGATGAGCTCGGGCCCAGAGAAGCTGGCGGCGTTTCTGGGTGTTGTTGATATATGGCTTTTGCTTTGCATGGGAGAGTTTTAACTTGCATTTGTAGATGTAGCGACGAACTGTGTTAAGTGACAATGGTTTTCCGAAGTGTTCCCGAGCCCACGTGGTAATATCCTTTACAGAATGATGTCGGTTTTTAATGTAGTGCCGCCTGAGGGATCGAAGGTCACGGGCATTCAATGTTGGTTTTCGGCCTTGCTGCTTACGTGCAGAGATTTCTCCAGATTCTCGGAATCTTTTGATGATCTTATGGACTGTAGATGGTGAAATCCCTAAATTCCTTGCAATTGTACGTTGAGAAATGTTGTTCTTCAACTGTTGGACTATTTGCCCACGCAGTTGTTCACAAAGTGGTGAACCTCGCCCCATCCTTGCTTGTGAACGACTGAGCCTTTCGGGGATGCTCCTTTTATACCCAATCATGACACTCACCTGTTTCCAATGAACCTGTTTGCCTGTGGAATGTTCCAAACAGGTGTTTTTTGAGCATTCCTCAACTTTCCCAGTCTTTTGTTGCCTCTGTCCCAATTGTTTTGAAATCTGTTGTTGGCATCAAATTCAGAATAAGCATATATTTACAAAAATCTATTAAGTTGATAAGGTAAAACATTAAATATATTGTCTTTGTACTGTTTTCAATTGAAAATATGTCAAAAAAGGATTAACAAATGATCACAAAAACTCAAGATCAGGGTGTTTACTGGGTTACTCCTGACTTTCTTTTTTAAACTATTATTTTGCTAAATATCTTTTCCGATAGCTGCTTGATGTACCGATCTGGATTCAACCAACATGTGTCATTAACATTGTCAAACGGTTTGGTGAGTTTAGCTGTCATCGCAATGAACTCACCAAACTGTTAAAGAAGAAAAGAGTTACACTTGCATTTATTTATCAGTAAAAGTGATGGACTTGATGTTGATCATGTACACTCAAGTTAATGTCTCTGTGTAGTTCATGATATTCCAGTAAATGTTTCATTGCTCATTCCCAGAATATGAGTGGAACATCAGTGAATTTTAACTTGCAATTCTCGAGTTTAGTTTTTTTGTTGCTAAATTGGTGTAACCTCAATACTTATCGTTTCCACAACTCCAAACACATTCGGTACATAACCCAGATCCTTAAGCCTAGTCCAAATCAAACCATTTTGGAATTATAGTTCAGTAACAATATAATTGCATGCTACTTAAGTAATATGTAATTAATGAGAGGGTAATTACATATGTCAATTCCAGGTATCACATGAAGCGTGAAACTGAAATGAAATTCAGTCATTTTACTGGCAGTGTGAACGCACACACCCTCCCACGTAAGAGTTTAATCGCAAACATCAAAGATGCAGATAAAGGTGGCTTTCGATCTGCCTGTCTTGTGAGCCAGAGTGTGGGTGAGTTCCTCTTTGTCAGAGCCTTAGTAATGGCCTGTGATTCATGAATGGTGTTATCGCCGCAATGCTAAATGTATAAACAAAGGAACTGAAGCTCCTAAACAGAGGCTTCCCTTGTCCATAAAGCTCTCATTGACACAAATGAAGGGCTACTTCCCAGAGGTGGATTGTAAGAAAGCTCATACACACACACGCATGCACACGCATACACACAGGCATGCTCACACACATGTACACACACACATAAACACAGACACAAAAACCTAGCCTTGCGCGTCCACCAGAAGCAGCGAAAGCGAACAAAAACGGCCGGAAGCCATTCATTTTCAATGGGAGCTGGCGGCGGGTAGGCGACGCAGGGCGAAGCGACCGCTGGCGGCGCGAAGCCAGCGTGCTCAGCGACGAAAGAGAGTTGAACAGACTTTAACTTTATGCAGATTGATGGTGACGCGGGGAAGCGATAGCCAATTGGAGGGATGGACAAATTGGTTTGTCCTTATTTCTCCCCACTAAACTAAAGTGCATGTTTTTGGTTCCTACCTTAAATTTGTTCCGTATCAAAATGGAGGAGAGGTGCACTGTTGCAGTGTCTGGGTGTCCCGAACCTTACGACACTTCCCTGTTTCTATACACTGACATCAACAAAAATAACAGACATAGTGGGGATCCCTGGTGACTTTGATTAATTATGTACAATGAAATGAAAAGTAGGTGAATTGCCGGTAGCTAGGTTGAAAGGTCAAGGTAAAGGTAAAATGTCTAGTTTGTGTGATGTGAGTGCGAACGTGCTGTTCAAGTCAAACGATTTGCTATCAGTGTCTTGTTAGTAGTTTACTTGCTTTACATTCTATGGGCTCGGTGCAGTTCACTCTACTGCAAACTTGATAGCTGGACGTGCACAACTTAAAACGTGCAAAACGTCCCAAAAGCTGCTCGTGTGGGCGATCCCATTGGCTAGCGACCAAAGCGCCGTCTAGCGAAAAAAACCGCTTCTGGCGGATCGCTACAGTAAGCGCACACTCGCACGCATAAACTCACACACGCACAGACACGCATGCGTGCACACACCCACAGACGCTGCATATATATACATTTATCAGCGGCAAGGCTTTGATCCAGCTCTACAACGGGGTCACATGCTCCAGGCCTCTCCCCCGTGACGTGGCCTGGTGTTGGTGTCTGCGGGTGTTTGCGTGGAGGCTCTCTTTGGTGGGGTTTATTGACTGATTCACCAGGGAGGGAGCTGCGTTTGCCATGTCTCTGGGGTTTGCGGCAGTATGTCCAGCCGGTGTGTGACCAGGGATTTACGCTGCTCTCCTTCTGAGCGGATTTCTGAAGTTGCCTACTTCTCCTTCTTTTCATCCTTGTCTTTTTTTAAATTATTGCTATTGTTATTTGAACGTTGCCAGCATCGCTCTGCTGAGGAACGCCCACTTGCCACAAAATAGTCGTCAAATCGTCCCCTACACTGGATGAGTATGATACGGTATGAGTGACACGGTCACACACACATACACGCACACACAGACACACGCACATACACGCACACACAGACACATGCACAAACACGCACACAGACACATACACGCACACACAGACACACAGAACCTTCAGGTGGCAGGTACTCAAAGATGGATAAAGAACACCATCTCTCAAAGTCACTCTTGACTGCCCGGTGGTATCCCTAACCACTTTTCTTACATGTTTACGGGACCTAAGCCGAGCCCAGCCACGTTATAAATGATCAGGCAGCATGCTGCATTTTGACTTGTAGAGCACATCCAATGAGTGTGCTTTGCTGCGTATTCTTTTTTAGAGCATGTGCTTATTGTGTCCAGGACAGATTACAAAGGGTTTCCTAAATTGTACTTTTATGAGATATTCCCGCCAAGCTTGCAATGTATCTGCGTAGACAGTGTCTATTGTGTCACACAAACGACCATTCTATTCCATTCCAGTGTTTCGGATTGTGATCAGAATTTATGTTATGTTGGGTTGTATTTTGGGTTTGGTGAGACTCCCGTGTACTCATGTCGAAAGGATGCAAATCGAGTACTGATTAATTAGCTCGTCTGACTTCTAACACGATGGCTGCTTGCGTCATGTCTGCCCAATGCAGTCACTCAGCTAACAATTGAATCAGCTAAAATTGTAATTGTCACCATGAAGCATTTAATTGGTGCAAAAAATAAATGAATTGGTAAAAAATAAAAAATAAAAAAAAAAACTCTTTAGTGTACCCCCGGTATGTCTCCAGTACTTGTCCACAGGAAATTTACGACCGCTAAAATGCCAGTGAAGTTGACAGATGTCAGTGAAAACACAGGTAATTGAGTGTGCGTTGACTGGCTGAGCACTACCATTTGTGCCACGGAACGGGAGTGTGATGGCCGGGCGAGAGGGCGGTTAATAGAAGCAGATATATGTGTCCGTGCGCGACGGAATGATTTCTCCTTCGCTCCCACTCTGGCCCCGCTCTACCGTGACCTTGAGGTCTAATGGAATCAATCATCAGATCTCCTCCGATCACTGGTGCGGGAATGACAGTGACACTGACAAGATACACAGATGGGGCTGCAGAGAGGTTCTTCATCTTGTGAAATAAAGGAATCTGGGGAAAAAGAAAATGGCTTAAGAAATCCATAGACAGCAATGACATACATAGACACAAACTTTCATACACACACACACACACACACACACACACACACACACATATAATATATATATATATATATATATATATATATATATATATATATATATATATGTATTTCATAGAGACATTTGCAGATTTGTTTTCGAGGTCCTGCTGTGAGGGGTATGAGATCCTCCTGGCATGGTGTCTACTGCACAGAAAATGTATTCAATATGGCCTTTACTGGGAAATATGAATGTCTTTTTTATACCTCATAAATTGCAGGGCAGATACCATTACTTTGACTTGTTCTTTGAATAAGAGCTGTGTGAATTGGCTTGGAGGATCAGGAATCTGTACTAAAGGCAACGAAGAGCACTGGCGGCGTTTTCTTTCCGCGAGCGAGAAGGAGAACCGTCGCGTTCTCACTTCTGCAATGTTCACAGCTCAAACCCTCTCTCCCTGTAACTGAACTACTCCAGCTGATGGCCTTTTCCTTTCACTAGAAATTGTCATGGTGCTTTTTCAATTTTTCTCTAAAAACTATTATTCATTTTATTGAATGTCAATGGCATAGCACTTGTAAAGTCCATGTGTAAATGTGAAGAAATGAAAGTGCGGAAATTCACTGATTGAAATATTTTCCTCTGCCCTGCTTTTCATTAATAAAAGTAAAGGAGCATATTGATCATCTAATACTAAATCATTCATGCCAAATGGGATAGTCTCAACTACACTAGTGTAAACTACCATAAAGGGCTCTTTCCTGTGTATTTTGGTAAAAACAGCATGTATATATTTCCACAGTATCTAAGCAAAACATCACTGTCACATTAGATGTGGCAGCGTGGTTTTGCTGAACATAGTGCTACAATTCTGGACAGAGATGATGCCAGCTTAACTGATTAACTTGAACCCATATTGATTTGGACAAGCAAAGCATGTTTGAACATTATCACCAGAACACCCAATAAAAAGTAACAAAATGTGACATGACACCCACGTGCAGGGCACTGCGACACGTATGCTGGGTCCCAATGTGAATCATTTAGAAGTATTTCACTTGGCCTGAACACGTACGTGTGTATATATGACTAAATATCAAACGAATATGTTCCAGTTCAGAGATACAAAGGACAGTTTTAAATCAGTTGCTTATTTTCTTTTTTTATATTTATTTTTATTAAATATATACAGTACTGTACATGGAACAATTCATCATTTTGCTCAGGCCCAGAAGTATAATATGGATGATGCAGTACACTGGGGTGTCAGTGTCAGACGAGCAATGCTGAACGTGTTATAGTTTTCAGAGTACCAATGGGTTTGGAGCCCCAACTCTGTACAGGATGTCCAGATCTCCACACCGATTCCACGAAGGTACAGAATGTCATGCAATGACAGCTGTCAACCTGCCGGCATAGTCAAGGATCTGGCCTATTTACAGTAGAGTGAGCTGAACGTCATCTATTTTGATGCGCCAGGGAAAGTCACATTAGGATTTGATTTGATTTATGTTTGATTTCAATTTTTAAAAAAGGGGGACAGTTGGGGGTTTGGACAAAATGTATATGAAATAATGTATGACGATGAGCGTTTGTGGCTTTTCATAACAAAGCAAGACTATCTCTCCATTGCCTTCAGTAGAAGACGCGTGACATTTTACTTTTATTAAGTAGCCTAACACCATTAGCGCTAGCAGGCATGCACGCACATGCGACAGCGAGATTTCAGGGCATCGCCTTCCATGGTAACCCGTAACCATCTGCCTGCGTATTAATTCTGTTCGTGTTTCTGTGCAAAAAAACAAAAAGCCTTGGGTTGAAAAATCACTGCTGTATAAAATCAATTACTTAAGATCGATCGACAGAGCGGAGTATGCACATCACGTTAATTACTGTGGGTAATAATCTGAATTTGCGAATGCCCCCTTCTTGTATCCTATGACGCGTTGCTCGTGACGCCCTTACGTAGGCATGTGGCACTGTGGAAATTCTGTGTCTCTTTTGTACCCTGTAAAACTGTGCTCATAGAGGCTAAGCCTGATAAGCAGGGGCAGAAACTGAAACAAACCGCTCCATTATCCGAGAGATTAGATCACTTTATAAACCTGGAGTCTCTGTATAAGTACTGCTATGAAAGGTTCCTCGCGCACTCCTCTATCTCGTTAGTGACGTGCGTGCTTAACTCTGTGTACGACTCCGATCGAAGAGCATTTGGAGACTGCTGTACCGGAAGGAGGGCCATGACTCAATCAACTTTGACACGTAATTAAATTGAAAGCGTTTGTTCTCTTATTTATTTTGTCATTTATTTGTCAGGGATGATGCAAGTCAGCATTGTCACAAGCTGAAAACATGAAACCGATGTCGTTTCGGCGAGCGCAGGGACCGACAAAAGAAATGCAGCAAACTGTAACACTCGAATGTATTTGTTAGTCAGTTAGGAGCAAGTGTTGTTTGAATACAGGCTGAGGTCGTTCTGTGAGCCTGGAGCCTCTGTGATTGGTGCAAAGCAGGGGACGAGGGCGCGCGGCCTACCCAAAGGGCCTGCCCTACCAAGCCAGGAAGTGCAAATAGGTAGAAGAAGAGGCAAGGAAATTAAATGGAATGAATGTGGGGGGGAAAAAAAGGAAAAGTTAGAGGAGCCTTCGATATTCTGGGCTCTAATGCCCAGCCTATTGGAATAGCGTCAGTCACTGAGATTTACACAGTAATTAAAAAAGACTTAGATTTACGTACTGCAGGGCTTTAAGGCAAAATGGGTGGAGAGTGGAGAGGGGCGTTTCCACGATTGATGTCTGTGCGCCCGCGGAATGCGTTTCCGTCTGGGCATAGGATCTCAGTTTTATTTGATCTCATTTTAGATGTTTTTAAGAAGATTAAGGGAAGAGGGTTTTTTTTGTAGTTTTTTTTGTTAAGAAATTTGAAACTGACTTGCGTGTCACTGCTTATCCAATTATGACGTTAAAGCCAATTGCTTGGTGGCGGTGGATAAAATATGACATTTATAATCATAGCTCTAATAATTACCGTTCATTAGAGCTTCCTCAGATAGCGACAAAATGCATCTGACAAAAAGATACACCAAATGCATTAAAACAAAATCTTCTTCAGCAAGATTCAAGTACTTAAATAAATGTTTAATATAATATTTGTTTAAATATTATTCAGTCATAGTTGTCCTGCTGGTTTAGTTTCATTAATATTGTAGGGGAAGTGTCTCTAATGACACATGCTTATCTCCTGATCCTTGTAAAATAGCAGATAGCGATTGTAATTCATCACGTTAAAACAGACCTTTAAGCAAATCTACAGTATGTGCACTTCATTTAATTGAACTAAAAATAACCGGAATATACTAAGACTACTAATATCAATCATATACTACTACTACCAGACCTGGTCAAATATATAGCCTACAACCCCCCCCCCCTCGATAGCTCACATGAGTCAATCCATTGAAATTCAGTGATTTATCAAGGGGGGTATTTTAAATATTTAAATACCTTTTAATGTATATATGTCACATCTGAAAAAAATCCTATATATTTCACCTAGGTCAGATTGCCACACATTGTTTTTAATTTTTAATCTATTTCAATGCATAATCCATGTTCTGTAGACATGTAATCACACACAGACAACATGCATACATCACGCTGTGGTTGATCCAGCGCTGGTGAATGTGAGTCGTGTTATTGCAGTGCTCCCGGTTCACTGATATGCCAGCACTGAGCCGTTTCCTGTGGCAAGCAGTACAGAATTGAGCCAATGCATAGCTCGCATTGCATCACCGTGATGCTGTTCCACTGCATTAATGTTGCAGCAACCTTGAGAGACATTTGCATGTTAATTCTCGGGAATTGTAATTTCCGGACACACTCTCCACCAGCGTTTCATTATCATATTATATTCTTTGTGCCGTTCTCTCTTTTTTTTTTTAGAGGCTTTGAGGAATTCAATCAGGTTTGGTAAAGTGGGCTTGTAAATTGTAGGTTGCAGGCTTGAAGGTTACTGCTTTTAAAACAACAACGTGCATTCAGAGTGGTGCAATTAATTTCTGAATCAATCTGGATTTTAAAAAGCTAATGATAATTAAGCAAACAAAAAATATTCAGAAGTATGTGCAAAGGACACATATTTACGGGGATTTCAGCACGTTGAGTTAAAACCAAGGTTGACTCCTGACTAGCTTTCACCAGTGGGTAGGCTGATCTTTGCTTGGGGTTTGGGGGTGGTAGATGAAAAGGGTTTTGCGGTAATACTTTTCAGTGACTGCCTAACAGTGCGGTATGTGCGGCCTGTAGATCTTCACTCTCGATCTGGGGTAGCTGCCTGTCTCACGTCTTAAGTTTCTGTCTTTGCTGAACTCCACAGTATCTCCCTCTCATTAAAATTTCTGCTGAGGAAGAGGGTTACACTCCTTAGCCATTGCAATTTGAAAGCAATGAGTAAGATTAATGACAAGCGCTGAAAATGCTTACCATTCACCGCCTCCCTTGCAGTCTCGCTCTCTGCTGTTCCCTGTCTGCAGATCCTCACTCTTGATCTGGGGTGGCTGTCTGTCTCGTGTCTCAGTCTGTCTTCGCTGAAATTCGGGAATTCGGGGCATGTCATATATGTCAGAGGATGGTAGGGTTCTCCTGCAAAACACTGATACATTGCAGGCAAGCGCCTCCTGAAACATGTTAGCCATTAACGTACAATGTCAATAAAGCTAGCTAGCGGATGTCATATTTAAGTAAAAGAAACGGTAATGTGCTGCTGCTCTAGCTAGTGGCTATGGCCACTGGCATCACCACTCATGTAAGCTAGCATAGCGAGTAACAAACTCCCCAGCTAGCTGCAATCATCGAGCTAGATGATAGATGGGGAGCTTGCCCCATCCCTATCTACCAAATGAAATGAGATTAATTTAGCTTGTATTATAAAGCAAGTAAATAAAATCAATTAATCGTAATTGAAACCAAACAAATAGTTTAAAGTTACTACGAAAGACACATTTCTTTCCTCCTGCCGCTACATCCCAGCAATTCCGTACACTGCTAAGATCACTTGAGTAACCATCACATTTCGATGCATGGTCTTGTGCGACCTAATGGGGACGGAGTGACGAGCAGGGAATCTGACGAGCGAATCGCACACGTTTTCAGCCTCCATCGGGGTGTGCTTGATTGGGCTGTCGCTGCTCATAGAGAAGCGGCCGGCAGAGTATGCCGTCAGCGAACGCATGTCTTCGATAGTCTGCTTTGTAGAGGGAGCATTCACGGTAGGTGAAGATAATAGAATAATGACAACGCATTTGTACTCCATCGTAGTGAGGAGAACAAGTTTTTCCTTTTTTTTTTTTTTTTTTTTAGCTTTCTCTTGAGATTTATTTTAGATGGCCCATTCATTCATTAGGAATTGTGTCTAGAACTTCCTCGTCAGCCCCATCATAGAAAATGGCACTGATTACGGCCACTGGTAAAATCGAGAGGACAGGCTGAGAGCAGCCACTTAGCATTCAGCGCTGCGTTCCGGCTCTGGTGACGAGTACAGCGCTCTGATTCATTCACATTTTTCCCCCAACAATAACATGTCAAAGGGTCAATTCGGGAGCGTCTGATAAGTGAGCCACTCATAATCTGACAGCATGCAAATGCAAGGCGAGTCAAGATTGATACTTACCCTGCCCGCCTTAGTTTATCCACATTGCATAACCACTGTGAACGGTACAAGAGCTATCTGCTCTACAGGGAAGGATAGAACAGTAGCCTACACGCTGCCGAAACCCATGCTAAATGAAATATTATTCCTCAATGACCATTTCAGAAATGCTACAAATGAGTGAAATTATTTATGTATACACATACATACATTTTGGGGGTTTTAAAATGCGTAGAAATTTCAAGTGTATAAGTGTTACGACTAGTCTTAGACAACTTTTCAAAAAAATAGATTGTTCTGGTTCTTCTCCTTGTGCTTGAAATCAATTACGGTCTCAAAACATTACATTACATTATAGGCATTTGCTAGGCGGAGGTGCTAGGCGTCCTGAGGTAGCAGAACGGAGAGGTCTGGCAGGTGTGTAGGGTTTGAAGATCTTGAGGAGGTATGTTGGGGCTGATCCCTTGACTGCCTGGTATGCTAGGACCAATGTCTTGAATTTGATGCGAGCTATAACAGGCAGCCAGTGGAGGGTAGTGAGCAGGGGGGTGACATGGGAGTGTCTAGGAAGGTTGTAGACCAGACGGGCTGCAGCATTCTGGATGAGTTGCAGGGTCTGATGGCAGATGCGGGAAGGCCAGCCAGGAGCGAGTTGCAGTAGTCCAAGCGGGACAGTACCATTGCTTGGACCAGGAGCTGGGTAGAGTACGTGGTAAGGAAGGGACGGATCCTCCTGATGTTATACAGGAAGAATCTGCACGCCCGGCTTACCGCTGCAATGTTCATTGATAGGGACAGCCTGTTGTCCATCACCACACCGAGATTCTTGGCACAGGGTGATGATGTCACCAGGGTGTCACCTAGAGAAATGGAGAAATCAAGGTGGGGAGAGTTTAGGGCAGGAATGAAGATTAGTTCTGTTTTACCTGGGTTGAGCTTTAGATGGTGACTGTCCATCCAGCTCTGAATGTCCCCCAGGCAAGCAGAGATGCGGGTAGAGACCTGAGTGTCTGATGGGGAGAAGGAGAGAAAGAGTTGAGTGTCATCAGCATAACAATGGTAAGATAAGCCGTGGGCAGAGATTACAGAGCCAAGGGAGCGGGTGTGTACAGGGAGAAGAGAAGGGGACCGAGGACTGAGCCCTGTGGAACCCGGTGGGGGAGGGAGCGAGGCGGTGATACTTTACCAGCCCAGGCAACCTGGAAGGAGCGACCGGAGAGGTAGGACTCGATCCAGGCGAGGGCTGTACCGCAGATCCCTGTTGCTGCCAGGGAGGACAGGAGGATGGAGTGCTCCACAGTGTCGAAGGCAGCTGAGAGATCAAGCAGGATCAGGATGGAGGAGAGGGAGGCGGCTCGTGCGGTGTGAAGAGCCTCATTGACCGAGAGTAGAGCGGTTTCTGTTGAAACAACTTGTTGTTTGGCTCTTAAATATTAAAAATGCTTTCACGCGAAAAGGTTATCAAGAAATGACGAGCATAAAAAAATTTAAACTATGGCAACAATCTTTTTTTTTTTCCCACTCATTATCAAAGTAATGGCCGTCTAAAATAGACCTGAAAAAAATTATCTCAACTTTGACGCTTAGCATATGTTTTAAGCCCACTGGGTTCCCTATGCTAATCTCTCAAATAGGTGGATTTCAAACTTACTTTGATATCATTATTAAAAGAAGCTCATCATGGCATTATGAGCTTAAAGATTTTCCCTCACCTGTCATGTGCATAACAGCCGTTTCCCATCTCAGTTGCTTACGTAACAGTGTTACTTCAGCGCTTCATCTCTTTTGTGAAAATTTAAACGCATGTCCCATTTGCATCATTTCCCCTGGCAATTCACGGCCCTTTTCCCTGTTTGACGAGCTGTACATGGTTAATCTGGCGTATGTCGCGCTAAAGTATCATAAAGTAGCAAACAACTTTTAGACAGAAGCATCTTAAAATGTTCCTGAGATTTTGAGGTAAGAGTAAAAGACCGTGTTCATCCAAAGCAAGAACAAACGCATTCACCATGAAACTGTGACTTGGGTGGCACGGAGATTTGTGATCACAAACACCAACCCTCACGTGCCACTGGCTACTTTCTGGTGGCTTTCGAATACTTAACCCGAATAAGTCCCTAGAAGGCGTTGACATATCAGGCCCGTTAGAATATGGTAACACCTATTGCTGCATTTTTTATCTCAATGCGGGAAAAAAATAAAGTGCTCTCCTCTTCAAAGAGGGTTCTTAAAATAGGCCGCTGCGTGACCTAATTGCCAGTGCGGCAGCTGTCACTTGATGCAATGCTGCGCTCTGATGAGGAACAGGAGGATGACAGTAGAAGGCTGTCTGGGCGATCATTCCTCCCGAACGGAGCATCTGAAAAAGAAAACGCCCGTCGCCTTGCAGGCATGTGGCCCGGCCCAAAATAGTCCCTGTATATGTATTCATATATGGTCTTTCTACATATCTTATGTTTGTTTTTTTATGTTTTCCTCTGCAAAAACATTGTTTTGTTTTGAACCCTGTGTGTAGCCTTTTGTACTAGGCAATTTAGTTATTGTTGAATGTGTCGACAGGATTTCTAATATGCAGTATATTTTTACATATTTAAAAAAAGTATATGTGAATATATACTGCATATTGGACATACATGCTTCCTTAGGTTTTGAACTAGATATTTTGCACGCAGCCTATTGCCTATACGGAGCAGGTACGTGCTATCGCAGTGCTCAAAGCCGACAAAACCCTCCGTCTCTGCTTACTCATCGTTATTTGTGTTTGCACGAGTGTTGGCAGCTGTATATAAACAGCGCCGCTGAATGATTCACTGTCTTGAAGCAAACAGCTGATGGCAGGATAAAGCCACTTCCCTTTGCCTTTTATCGTTAGAATTTCATTAGATCAGAAATGTGCTACATTGAGCGAGCGACTTTAAGCCACGTCATAACAACAAAGTACGTGCGGCGCACACAGAGCCCTCTGTGCGTTTCCGCCGTGGCGATAGATGGAGTGTTAGATTTAGTGAATTTTCTTGATTAATCCTCTTTGTGTGCATCCGCAAAGAGCAAATCTCTTTCTCAAGGCCAGAGGGGCTGAAGGGGAAATGTATTTGGCAATTTATTCCAAAGACTTTGTGCGTACAGAACATTTTAATTTGCTTTCGTTCTCACTTCGCTGGGAAGAAGACACATATAGCAATGAGCCATTTTTATTTAGACCAACAGGGTATCCATGGCAATTTGTTTAAGCACATTAAGAGCCCGCGTTTGCCGGTAATACATGGCGATGCCATCTTAAGAATCAAGACACAATTTGTTCACAGACAAAAGGCTTTTGAGGCCCATTTTGGGGGTTGTAAGACAGCATGCCTTGCCCTGACTGGGGGCTCCGATCTTATGAGATGTCTCCAGAATCAAACAAATGCAGAGGCTTCAACTCCTCAGGCAATGGAGCATGCAGGATGGGGTCAACAAACAAATTATTCGAATGGTCTTTTTATTCTCTGACCGAATGTTTCTTTCGCACCGTATCAATGTTACTCGCTTGGTGAATACATGGCCAGTTCCCCCACCCCGTCTTGTACCATACGAGGATAAAAGAGAAGTGGCAAGACTCCTTTATCCCATTATCATTTTAGCCGAGGGAGAGAAATAATCAATACGATATGCGCTGCAGTCGAGTATCATTGAAACTGTCTGCCTTCTGTTCACCCTTGACCCGACTCAACGTGCGCTAGAAGCTTAAATAGCCTCTCTGTCTTTTCAGCCAGCAGACAGTCCTCTCTTCTTTGTCAAGGGAAGGTAGGCCAAAGGTAATAGCTTTTTGCTTACGATGATTACGGCACATTTTGTTATTAGGAGTGAGTAAGATCTTTCTGTGCGACACGACAATGTGCGGCTGTTTCCATGATTGTGCTTCTGGAAGATTACTGAAATTAATTAATTAGCATCTCTCTGGCATATTAATGAGTATAATTGCTGTAAATGGTTACGCATAATTTCAGTGAAAGCTCAGATTTTGTGCACTGGGACTGTTTAGTCGATGCCATCCTCCTCGTCAAACAGACAGCTCAGCCGGAAGGAGCATGTTTGCACATTTAGCATGCTGTTCTCATATTGGTTGCTGAGGGTAATTCATACCTCGGTTCAGACGTGCTTACTGTTTCCCCAAAAGAGGGTGATGTCACATGTGGCCCTTAATTACTTTTAAAATAGCCTGCTTCCGCGCTACCGCCATATCCCGCAATCCAATGCACCTCATTTGAAGTCGTCCACTGACCAGGTGTTTGGGGTTTTTGAGTGAGGAGCGTGAAGTGGCCGAATCTCTAAGTAACTTTTGTTTCGGTTACACCATATATGTAAATATGAGCTATAATACGTGTGAGACTGTGGCAAGGATTGCATATTTTACACGCGGCGGAAAGAGACTTCGTAGCGCAAGCTCTTGCTGAGAATGTCTAGGTCCTGTTTCCGCTGTACTGTGCGTGCCCGTTTTTCAGGCAGAGCGGCACACAAAAGACCTTTACGAAAACGGCTTTATTTCCCCACTGGCATCCACATCGCATCTCTTTCACACAGCCCAAATCTGTGACGAGCAGCCCTCACGAGACGCACGCACCCAGCCCCAGTCCCGCGATCCAGATTCATTCCGCCTCAGAGAGGGGGAGGGGTAGTAAGAACGCACGTTTCCAAAATGGGTGGAACGTTGGCTCATCGAAGCCGGATAATGAAGGCCTCGCCAAACTGGAGGAAACTGGATTCTTTCTCGGTGCGGCCCATGGAGTGGTAGAGACCCTGCTTGTCTCTGTCGGTTTTGGCCAGACGCTTATTTTTGAACAAAGTAAAGTGCATGCACATCCAATGTGACAGCAATCGCATGTGAAAGGTAAAGACCAACGTCTTTCAGTTTGGCCACCGTGGTCTTCATCAGGTCAAATGTGAGACCGGTGCAGTCAAAATGTTCTTTGGATTATGCAATAAAATCTGCACATTTCCGAGAAACAATTTTTCTACAATTTTCATATTTTCTACTAGGTACTGTTTTTCCTCGGACCTTTTATAATTATTTTTTTTACCAGAGACGATGGCGTTGATTTCAGTGATTTGTGTATGATGCGGTTTTCAGTAGGACTAAGAATGGAACACATCCAGAGATGGGATTGTGGCATTGTGTGTGTGCGTGTGTGTGCGTGCGTGTGTGTGCGTGAGTGTGTGTGCAAGTGCTGTCTACACAGAGACTCTTTTTCTCAACTCCTCCATCTGCCAGTAGAATGCTTCAGTCCACACATCAGTAGCAGGTCATTAAACCCGGCCTACATCGGTTAATACCATGTGAGATTTCACACAAGCCTTTCGCTGCTGCCGCGGAGTCCTGCGGAGCTCAGTATGTACTGATCACTGAGTCTGGTTTATAAAAATACGTTTGTCGGGTATTTTTGTGACCGATACGGCTTAGCCTGCAGTAAAAGCAGCGACCCCCTCGTGACATCCCCCTGTACAGAGCGACGTTCACGAATTCCAGGGAACCCAGGAATTGTCTGGAAATCTGATTGCAAACTGATTGTGTGCTTTTCTTCTGACTAAATTCATAACCACCCAGCCCAAAGAACACTTAAGTTCAGCCTATAAATAGATCACTTGAATAAACCCTTTCAGTTGCAGAATTTGTTTAGAATTTAGTTTTGATGGGTGTTCAGGATAAGACCTACAATTCTGTCAGTGGACTCTCCAGAGGTCTAGTTGCACACGGAAGACAGTACATACTGTAGGCTACCAGTTTTACAAAGTCTATGTCAGTGAACATATATTATGTACAGTACCTGAACAATAACTGGCTTTATAACTGTGATTGTTTTACTTACTGAATTGTGAACGGGGCATTTTGCTTCGCCAAGTGCACTTCGTCAGAGGCGTGCAGGCGTCGGAAATGTTTCCTTTTCCGTTTCTGTCGAGAATCTTTTTCCTTTACAGAGATTATAAAATGATTTTTACATTATTTGTATGGAACCAAAAATACCAAATTCCTTTCTTTAGAACACAATATTTTTGTCAAATCAAGGGAAATCCTCTGGGGGCAATACATGTTATGTATATTCAAAGAAAGAATAAACCCAACACCCACATATGCTGAATGCAGGCCATTACCATATACTGCTGCAATGGCAGACAGTATTTTATTGCTTGTGTGTATTCAGCTATTCTGCCTTCTGTCTCCTCTGTCTTCTTGCTCTTCCTTCTGTTCCAGATGGCTTTTTAGCTCTCCTGGGCTTATCCTCTAGTCTCTTGTTCAAGTGCTTGGCTTGATTGAATTTCCTCTGATGCGCATTGCATTACGTACTCGGATCGTACGGACTGACAGCATACGAGGTGTAGCTGCCCAGGAAAGAGTCGACGCCGGCTCTGCCGATGTTCCTTCCAGCAATTAAACCCGGAGGAGACGCGTGGAGACGCGAGGGGAAGTGACAGGGGACGATGGCTTCGGAATCGCGGGTGCATTTGACTTTAATCACACATTTTCACAATTTTTCCAAGCAACATGCATGGCACAGGTGCACCTGTCACATCAGCTGCTTAAGGAACGCGCTGACCAGAATTCTCTAGCGACAACCTTAAAACGTATCGGGGGAAAGACAGACCGATTAACATTTTACATTTACATTTTACATTTACATTTTTAGGCTTTTAGCAGACGCTCTTATCCAGAGCGACTTGCACAGTATACATTTCTTTACATGCAATCCATTTATACAGCTGGATATTTTACTGAAGCAATTCAGGTTATGTACCTTGGGCTCAAGGGTGCAACAGCAGTGTCCCACCTGGGAATTGAACCTGCAACCTCTGAGTTACAAGCCCAGCTCCCTAACTATTACACTACACTGCCAGCCATAAAAGGCATCAGAGCTGTTTCTGATATAAAATAAAACGAATGGGAAGTCTTCAATTAAGTTGTTTGGGAAAAGGCAGTAGTTATTTGAAGCAGTTGTAGCGTAGGATCGTGTGTATATACTCCACTTTCAAGTTCGGTCTCTGCCAGGATACCCATAACCCACAGCAGTCACCTTCGTGGGTGTTTGTGTCGAAGCCCCGACTCTTAAAATCTGTTTACAGGATTTCCGTCAACGCAATCTGATCTTTTTTATATGATTAAATCAGGAGCAGACTTTCCCAGCGATTTCCTGTGGGCCTACTTAGCACTGGCTGTTGTCTCGGAGTGAGGCAGGAGAGCTCGTGGGTTTTGAAAGCACAGTAAGTGCTTTTTGATAATGTAATTATCAAAAATGACATTATTATTTTATTGAGGGTGGGGGCGGGGGGGTGGGGTGTTTTATTACCTTCCTGGAACGCAATAGCAGATACCACTTCCTCAAAACAGCGGGAACGAAGGTGGACCGACCCCCGCCTAATGAGGAAGACCCATAAACTGTGCTGCATGCCTTCAGGGCTGGCCAACGTCTCTGAATGTAAGATGGACTTCCTGCTCCTAGTGAGCCGATTGTCCAGACGGATACAGGGTCCCAGCACTCACAGTTGTTTAGTGGAGTTCTGCCGTTCTCTCCTCCTCACTTCTTCCTGACAAGAACAGATTCCAAGGTCCTTGATGTAGACTTGGGTCATAAGAGACTCTGTCTAGTAGGCTGGAACTCGCGTCATCAACGCGTAGTGCGGAATGAAGAGAAAGACGTTATCCTGGGTTTGTTTTATTCTTTGGTTTTTATTAGGGCTCATTTTTATTTTCCTCCACTTCCTTCTGTAATGTACTTTTTAAACAGAACTGCAAATGTCATGCTTTGGTAGCACAGTGCGTCAGTGTTCTCGTGGATGTACACATACAGAACGTTAATAAATATAACGTTGCATTCAGTGGGCAAGAGCGTTGCTGAAATACCCAATACGCAAACAACTATGATACAAAATGTAAATGTTAAGCTTTTAAAATGTTTGTTAGTAAATATTAAATGTGTTGTAAACTTTGCATTGCCTAATATTAATATATAATAGTAGTCTGTGACTAAGTTACCTTTTCCCTTTCTTTTTGAAATGTGCCATAATATTAAGCCTCAACTTTTTTTGCAAGACAACTTTTAGTAAATTAGAAAATATTATAAATATATACAATGGGGGAAATAAGTATTGAACACATCAACATTTTTCCCAGTAAATGTATTTCCAATGAGGCCATTCAAGTGAAATTTGCACCAGACTTTGGTATTAACTCAAGAAATCCAGACAAAAAATCTAAACATTAAAGTCCATATGTAAATAAAGTTATGTGTAATAAAGTGGAATGACATAGGAAAAAAGTATTGAACACACTAACTGAAATTAATTCAATACTTAGTGGAGAAGCCTTTGTTTGTAATGACAGCTTCAAGGCGCTTTCTGTATTCAGTAACTAATCGCCCGCAGTATTCAGGTGTGATTTTGGCCCATTCCTCTACACAGATTGTCTTTAAATCTTGAAGATTGCGGGGGGCCCTCTTGTGAATCTGGATCTTCAGATGCTTCCACAAATGTTCAATTGGGTTTAAGTCAGGTGATTGACTGGGCCATTCCAACAAGTTGATTTTCTTTCTCTGAAACCAATTGCGAGTTTCCTTTGCTGTATGCTTTGGATCGTTGTCCTGCTGGAAGGTCCACCCACGTCTCATCCTCAGCATCCTGGTGGATGGCAGCAGGTTCAGCTCAAAAATCTCTCTGTACATGGCTCCATTCATTGTTCCTTCAATGATATGAAGTCTGCCAGTACCACGAGAGGAGAAACAGCCCCACATCATGATACTTCCACCTCCAAACTTCACTGTTGGTATAGTGTTATTCGGTTGATGTGCAGTGCCATTTCTCCTCTAAACATGGTGTGTTGTGTGACAGCCAAAAAGTTCAATTTTGGTCTCATCTGACCAGAGTACATGCTCCCAGTAGTTCACTGGCTTGTCCAAATGTTGTTTGGCAAACTTTAAACGAGCTTCAACATGTCTTTTTTTTCAGTAGTGGAGTCTTGCGGGCTGAGCGTGCACAGAGGCCATGGTGGTGGAGTGCATTGCCTACTGTCCTTTCTGTCACAGTTGTACCTGCTGCCTCCAAGTCTTTCTGGAGCTCTTTCCTAGTGGTCCTTGGCTCTTTGGCTACTCTTCTAAGTATCCTTCTGACTGCCTGATCAGAAATATTGCGAGGAGCTCCTGTGCGTGGCCAGTTGATGGTGGAGTGATGTTGCTTCCACTTACGGATAATGCCCCCAATGGTGCTTACTGGAAGATTCAGAAGTTGTGAAATACGTCTGTAGCCAATTCCATTTTCATGTTTTGCAACAATCTGGTTGTGAAGGTCTTGAGAGAGCTCTTTGCTTTTACCCATCATTAGATGTTTCTTGTGTGGCACCTTGGTAACAAAAAAAACCTTTTATAGCCCATCAATATATTCTAACCCAGCTGACATTAATTAGCACAGATTGGAGGTAGAGTTGCCTCCGAATTAGTTATGGTTTTCAGCTGGTTCCTTGCCTTTCCTTGCTGTGGTGTACTGCTTTTTCTTAGTGTGTTCAATACTTTTTTCCTGTTTCATTCCACTTTATTACACATAACTTTATTTACATATGGACTTTAATGTTTAGATTTTTTGTCTGGATTTTTGGAGTTAATACCAAAGTCAAATTTCACTTGAATAGGCTCATTGGAAATACATTTACTGGACAAAATGTTGATGTGTTCAATACTTATTTCCCCCATTGTATATACATACACATACATATATTTGCACTTTTGTGTACAAGAATATCTTTGAAACTGTTTTGAGTAAGTCTGAGGTAGAGAAAATTAAACCCGCAGCAGTGTCTCGGGTGATGTCAGTCTCGACGCACCCACACTGTCACAGATTTCTGTTTGACAACTTGCTATCATTAGCTTTTAGCAAACCTGGATAGCTAAGTATCAGGAACTCGTCCCAACCCATCAATCATGGAAGACGGTGACAGTAAATCCCTCAGCGCTAGCATGGCTACCTTTGCAACTGAGCGCAGTTTAGAGGACGAGGACCACTCTCCCCCGGACTCACAATCTTAGGAAGGGCACATCCAGCCCTCCCTGTTTGAGCCTTCGGCCATGGCCGCCCAACATAACATCGAGCCGGAACATCGGCGGAACCAGGCGAGAGGACGGGGATGATGTGTCTGACTGGTATCATTAGCTAGCTGTCTATTATCTGTGCATTTATGCAAATGTAATAAACTTGAGTAGGAATTTGATTTATGGCTGTTGAATTAGTATATAACCTTGTCTGACCTCAGTCGCCTCCATTAATCCATAAATTAATGTATTTGTAGGATATAGTCTATGGGTTACTAGCCGGCTGGCTAAGTAACATTCAGTGACGTAGGCACGATACAGTCAGCAATTAGAAAAATAGCGCTCCTGTCTCAACAGGTGGACACGTGGCCACTGCCAAAACCTGCCCCCTCATGAAAAGTGGCACGTTAGCGTATATGTTAAAAGATACAGACCTGCTCTTGAGGGCAGCTACTTGGCTGAACCAACCTTTCGGGGGAGGATAATAATTAGGCAAAAAATGAGACGTCACCTTGCCCAAAATCCTGTTTTGTCCTGTTTTTACCAAAATTATCATTTTTCATGTGCACAACTACTATGCATGTTATGGAGACATTTTCCAAGTAAGGAAAGTCATTTACACTAAGGTTTCTCATTAATTGGTAATGTTAATTGCGTGGTACTTAATTAACTGGTGCCACTTTATTAGAGGAAACCATTGATCTTTGAGGTAGATAGCCAGAAGGGCAGAGTAATATTTAAATAGCCAACACCACTACAGACTCCTTGAGGCAAGGTTAAGAACTGAAATTGAATAAATCAATAAATGCTGATGTTCGGACAGACTACATAATTTATAGGCTATTAATTGAGAACGTCCTTTTTCTAAACCAGCTGCAGCTGGACGAACTCCTCATACTGATTTGACACACGTTTGTTTTAATACTGATACCTGGCGCTGGTTTTTCTGGCTTTGATGGTTGTTAAAAATATCAACACAGGAAAGCTGTGAGGATCTGTGAAGGCGACAATCCATGAAAAAAACAATGAGCCGTTCTTAGGACGTAATCACTCGCCTAGCTCTTCCATCTCTCTCGCACACATATGAAAACGGGATCATTTAACAGATGGAATAACTGGGGTAAATTTAATTGGAAAATCTGGGTAAAGATCTTCTGTTTCTATTATCTGCTGTGGCTGAAGAGGCCTGTGTTTATTTCTCTCTCTCTCTCTCTCTCTCATAATAATATACTGCATATGAATGAGACATTAAAATGGGATAGACGCATATTGTTTGGACCAAATTTCTTAACCGTGGGAATGAAGTGTCTTTTCCAAAAGGAAAGTGAAAATGCAATAAAAGCCTGGGTTCTCGTGTTAAAATAGTTCATCTTTTTAAGACATAAAAGGGATCGCGGTAGCGTTACGCCGTACAAGCGAGTGGTGAGCTGGAGGATGCGGCGTAGTAAATCCGGAACGGAAAGACGGTGCAGAGATTTGTTGTCGTGCGTGGACGTCCCACTCCGCCGTCGCGACGCCGGCCTCTCTGTTTATCTGTCACACCGCTCTCTCCAACGGCTTCCTCGCTTAAGCCTGCCGCTGTCTCCATGACGATGGCTGGAGGCTCTGCTGCTCTGCCAAGGTCACCTCTGTGAAGCAGTGCGCCACCCTTCCCGCTGTGTCTCGCGCGCAGCCGTTTAACGAGGGGATATAACCACGCACGTGCAAGGATATATGCTAAAAGTAGGAATGGGCACAACTGCAGAACTGATCAAATTTGACAGTTTGGAAATATATTTGCTGTTTAAATTAATTAGGGGATTTGAACCTTCTCTTTATATATATATATATATATATATAAATATATACATATATATGGATTATCTGTGACATGGGTTTTAGAACTTCTAGAGCAGGATATACACGGGGTAGATCAAATAATGGAAACACCAAATTAAAAAGGACTTGTTTGAGAGACCATATACTGTTGTCAGATGGTGAGATGAGAAAACACAATGCCAAGTTGTATATGAGGTGTATTAATTGCTGTAGAATAGTGTGTGTTTAGTATTTGTGAGCTGATTGTTTTGCTGTGGCATCGGTTTTGATGTGAGTCATTTAAATGGCACTGAGCCATAGAGAGTCTGGTATGGATTTAATCAGCATTTATCCATAATATGACTCAAGTCTTTTTTGTTTTGTTTTACAGATTTAGTTCTCCAAATAATATGTTTGAAGGAAGAATACACTTGCATTTCATGTCTTTGTGTGACCTTAGTTTATGTTCATTTCAGACAGAATGTCAATTTATGATCATGCAATTGCACTTTGGTTTGCTGTGATGTGGAGATAGACAGTTTATTGAGGCTAGCAAGCTAGTTGACAGCTAGAAAGAAAACGTTTTTGTTGCTTTTTTGCTAAGTAGACAACCTAGTAAGCTACTAACTAACTAAAGATAGTCTCTTTCCAGAACAAGATCATCGTAAATTCCCTGAAACGTTCCCCGTTCCAATAAAAATGATAGAAAACATTATCGTAGATGCAGTACTTTTGTTCAATAGTTCCCTAGCTAGCCTGTTGTGCAACAATGCTTCAAGGGAGGGGTGTGGCTTAGGCTTAATGGATGTGAACGGTGTAACAGTCTGACTATTTTCAGGTATAGTTGTCATTATTAAAGCACAATAGGGAATAGAATAATGTTAATATTTGACAATTACTGCACAATGGAACAATAAATCAGATATGTTTAAGAAATTACAAATACCCTTTGCAAGACAAAAGGCCAACCACATCTTACAGGCACAACAGTTTTGTTCATGTCATTATTAATATTTATTTTTGTTGTAAAAGGTAGAATATTTTAAATTTGGGGTTTCAGCATGGAATAAGTAGAACACTATACCCCAATGCAATGGAAATTTGGTGTATCTATTCCTTTTATAAATGCATGACTGCTAAGGAGATTTGATGGGCAAGTGTGAAAATTATTCCAGAAACTTTAGAGGCTATGTTCTCAAAAGCTGGTTTGCAAGTGTCTCAACATTCAAAAAATTGCCAATTTCTGTGATCTGTGAATTTCTGTTCTACACCATTGAAGCTCTGAGTCTGTACATTAATGAACTGCAAAAAAAATGTGCAACCCATTTTTGAGTACAGTATTGAAATGATGGGGCTTTCGACAATTCCGCCACGGATCACACCGTGAGCAACCTGCTGTTCGAAACATTTCCCGAAATCAGTCACAGCTCGTCCACTCTCTCGCCCCTCTCCATAGCTTTCCTTTCCATTTCGTCTCTCTCTCTCTCTCTCTCTCTCTGTCTCTCTCTACTGTCTCTTCCCATTGTATTTCAATCTTCCTCCTCCTTTTCGATGTTCCTACCATCACCCCGTCAGAGTAGTTTCGGAGGCACCGTGGGCATCGATCATTAATTTTTCATCCATCCTTCATGATAGGATTCAAACGTTCAGCTCAAGGAGGGGGATTGGGCGCTGAGAGGATGGATATAGAGGAGATTAGTTAGTTATCGCCTGTGATCACCCATCACAACTGGTAAAGTTGTTGTAGGACAGTGGTCTCCAACCAGTCGATCTTGACGATTTGTTTTCATGTATAGCAAGAGTGGTAAAAGCATTCGGCACAATGGTTGTGTGCATAACTGATGGCGGCTACGGCCAATGCAAATTGCTGTGGAGTGTGAAAAAGCTACCACAAAAGTCTGTGGGCCAATCAGGAATTATTGATATTTAAACGAACCAATTATTCATCTATAATGCTTTCTCTGAACTGCTGTGGCCGCCGTAGTCAGCTCAAGCCTGTTGTCAGAAATGCGCTCAAAGATCTGTCGCTGGAATTTATTTTCACTCAATTTGCGTCGATTAAAAAAAAGCTGATGAAAAAATAACGAGTGAAGGAGGACCGTCAAAGGAGAGGACAAAAACCGACACTTTCCACCAGGAATGGGAAAGTGAATTTCTTTCTACAGATTTTAAAGACAAGAGCGTTTGTCTTATCTGTCATCAGAGTGTAGCATTGAGTAAAAGGGCAATTTGGAGTGGCATCATCAGACAATCCATGCCAAATTTCAAGACAATTTCCCCTTAAACAGCGCTATTCGGACGAAGAACGTTGAGGAGTTAAGGGGGATTTTGAAAGCCCGACAGTTACTCTTTTTGAAACCTGTGGCAAAAGGCAAAGCTAGCACAGAGGCATCGTTTTGCATTAGCCATCTACTGGCAAAACACAAGAAACCTTTCACGGACGGTGATTTTCTCAGGGAGGCTATGCTGCTATGCTAGCTGCCGACACTTTGTTCAGAGACTTTAAAAACAAAGATGAAATTACGACAGTGGTCAAGAACATGCCACTTGGCAATAATACGGTGGCTAGAAGGGTGGAATCACTTTCTGAGAACATCGATCAGCAAATTCACCAAGACTTGGCGGACTGTGAATGTTTCTCATTGCAGTTTGATGAATCGGTAGACATGACTGATACGGCACAACTGATTGTCTTCGTTTGCATGCCATTCAAAGAATCAACAACAAAAGAGGCCTTTCTCACCCTCCTGCCATTGAAATTGAGGACAAGGGGCGAAGATATCTACAACAAATTCAAAAGGTACGTGGCAGAGAAAAACATTCCGATCAATAAACTTGTCTCAATCACAACTGATGGTGCACCGTTCATGCTAGGTGTCAATGCGGGCTTCGTTGCACTTTGCAGAGATGATCCAGAATTCCCATCATTTGTTACTTATCACTGCCTTATCCACCAACAGGCGCTCGCCAGCAAAGTTATTGACTTTTCTCACATAATGTCAACCGTTGTCAAGATCGTCAACTCAATTCGTGCCAGAGTGCTGCAACATCGCCTGTTCAAATCCGTGCTTGATGAGCTTGACGCCACCTATGGTGAACTAATTCTACACGCGGATGTGAGGTGGTTAAGTTAAGGGAAAGTCCTTCAGAGATTTTTAAACCTCCTCCCTGAAATTGGAACCTTCCTCAAGTCAAGAAATGAGGTGTACAGCGAGCTGTCAGATGATGCGTGGTTGCTAGACCTGCCGTTTCTTACAGACCCCACGTCAAAATTGAACGAGTTGAATTGCAAACTGCAGGGGATGGACAGAGACATGTCACACATGATCAGTGCAGTGAATGCATTCAAGATCAAACTGGGCCTGTGGTCATCCCAGTTGAAGAACAACCACCGTGGCCACTTCCCAAATCTGGAGAAATTCCAGCAGCAGGTCAAACAGAAAAGACTGCATCCAAAAGAATCCTATGACCACCTGAACAAATTGGAAAAGGAATTCAATAGACGATTTCAGGAGGTGGATAAGATGCAAGACGTAGTCATGTTTATCTCAAATCCTTTTCTTCAAGTAAACATTGGAGAATTGGCAGTCATCAAGAACAAATATCGCACACGTCTTACACATGTCCATCTGACGGACTGCCTAAGATTGGCAATCTCAAACTATGACCCGGACTTCACTGCACTCACAGATACTGTGCAAGCACAGGTGTCACACTAAAAACAGGTGAGTGCATGCATGGTATACGGGGGTGTGTGCGCGTGTGCCGTGCGCATGCATACGTGTGTGTGTATGTGTCGGGGGGGTAGTAAAATCAAAATGCTAAGAATAGATCTTGTGCTGCATTTAGATTCTAAAAGTGATCTTGAGCTTTAAAATGTTGGGGACCACTGTTGTAGGAGATAGGAGTTGAGTAAGTGTTGAGTAAGAGTTGAGTGTGCCACACACCACTGGAAAGGCTTTGAGTGAAGTCACAGTCGCACTTTCATTGATAAAGATAACTATAATGATGCGATTTTTCTTTCATACGTAACACAATAATTGGCCAAAATGAAGCGGTTATTCATTAAATTAAGAGAAGGTCAAGCATACTAACTTTGATGCAACCCAACAAATCGCCGCTTTAACTGATTGCATTATACGAAAACCATTTTGTGCTCCAATATTCGCCTTGTGCGATTGCACTCAATTGGTGTTCATTAAATTAGGAATTGAGACGATTCTGGAAACCTGAAACATTTCAAGCCATTTTATAAACCGGAACGCTGGATAAACTGGGACGATGCTGCGTTGGATGTACCGATCGAATGTAACGATTGCTGATAGGGTGACTGTGTACGGTGCGAAGGCGATTCTTAAATATGCTTCTGGATTCAGGCCCGACACGCCCACCGAACTGGAACAAACATGCCTGCGAGGGCGTCGCGAAACGGTGCGCGACGTCGAGAGCAAACAAAGCGTTCAACGGCGACCGTAGTAAAATGTAGCAGAACGTTTCGCTTGCTCAACCCTGATGTTTTTAATGATTGTTTAGCAGGTGTTTCGATGAGGCGGCTGTATCAGCACAGCACAGAGGACAGAACTAAACACACGTGGCTTTAGAGCTAGAGGACAGGGAGGTCAAGGACATGACGGAGATGTCATTGCTGTCACTATAATTAAATTAATGGCTATTTTTGCTACAACCGATGCAGTTGTCTGACTAGATTGAGACAGGGGGCAGGGGATCCCTCCCCTGTAGTGTCAGTTTAGGGATTTTTAAATTAAAATGTAAAATAGTACACGGGGATTAACAAAGTGGATAATAGACATTTCCATTTTGAGTTATATCAGCAGAACAAGGTGTAAATTATCCCATTAATATCTGGAAGCCTTCTGTTTTCACCCGGGTCTTTTTGACAATGTAAGGAGTAGCTTGCCAGGCCGTGCTGTAGAAGCAGAGACCGTTTGTGTGTTTAAGACCAGGCTTGACACAGTGCTAGACACTCTCTAGACGTTAGGCAGAATTAGGAGCCTACGTGTGATGTGTGCTGAATGGCCCGCTCTTGTCAGTTTTCAGTCTCATGTGATTATGAAGAGCGCTTGGCACTCCAGCACGACAGAGATAACACAGGGGCCCGTGACGATTGAGCACGAAACTGCTTCATAACAGATCAAGTCCAGACAGACACTATAAGAAACCTATCAGGCTTGGACACGGCTACTGTGAGCTAGTTGCAAAACATGACATTTTTACCTGCTGTCTAGACAGTATCCAGCGCCGTGTGAAGCCTGAAGTGTCGACACCCCTGCTTCCACGAAACGTTTCAAACAGGAATTGAATTGACGGGTTTATGAAATGTTAGGTCAGCCCTGTTGTTATTGTTCGAGTACAGACACACACTCACTTTGAGTGTCTTCCGCACCGATATTTGAGAAAAACATCACCGCAAACGAACCTTTTAGCGTCGTTTCACAGTTTCACACGCTGTTCTGAAAACAGTCGGCGTGTTTTACCTCACGTCGAATGCGAAACGTTGCTTTTTATGTTAAACACTGAAAAATAGGAAGCCAGGGATGTTCAGCATGTGCTGAATTGCATTGGATTCAGGTCTTTAAGAGAACATCCGTCTTAGTCATGCCACATGTTTTATTCATGCGTCTTGTTTTTTTTGATCAGACCCAAAGCCCTCTTTGTAAGATAAAGGCCAGGGACTCAAAGGTAGCCGGAATCCACATGGCCATCACTATTATAGCTTTACGAGCATGTTCAACCAGAACCAGCAAAATGCTGATCTGTTTTTCCTATTAATAAAATATCAGACCTTCCATGTTGCCTTGAGAGAAGGGCCAGACCCTGACCTTGCATACTTTGTGCGCTCACTGTTTTGTAGTGTATAAATATCTGAACATGAACTTGATTCTGAATGCGTACACATTATGGATTGAGCACTAATCCTGACTCAATGGTAATTATGAGGCGTGCAAAAAAATGGCGATATAATTCATTTAAATGAATATTCCACGTGAGCTCGCTGAGAAATGAATGCCTCCGTTTCTTTTTACAAGTTTGCTATTTACTGAAAGCTCCCATGGCTCGCCCGTAAAATAGAGCCAGTTTGTATTCTCATAATTGTGGCAATTTTGACCACCCCCATGGATTACTTAAGTATGACCGATATGTGAGTACACATTGTTACCAAGCACAGTAAAAGTATAACAGCCAGTGCATATTGTCACAGAGTACACGGGTGGCTTGTATAATCATGTAATTATGTATATGTAGAAAGGGCAACTGCTGTGTGCTGTAAGGGCCAAGAGCAGTCTGTGGCCATTGTGGTTATTTCTGCGGGAGACCCTGAAAAGTGCCAAGCGGTAGCATACCTGCCGTCCCGATTGCTTGAGTATTTAGCAAGCTGGAATTATTCATGCTAAACAGGCATGTTTAGGGGTTCGACTTGTGGTTAGGGTTAAAACCAGACACGATGGCACACTGGATACCCACTGCAGGTTGTAGCTCTGTAACAGTGCGCAGGAGAGTAAATGGGGAACTGGTGCAGTGTGCTCATTGACTACTTGAACATTATTTATTGCACATTTATGGCGCACGTCAGTTTCAGTCCAAAACGCAAGAAACTGACGTAGAACGTTTGGGAAAGGGAATGTAATTAGTGTCCAAAATCACTGATGTTTGTTTGTATGACGCCAGACGGTCACAGCCACAACGGGATGTTATTTTTGTGAGGCTGGAAGGGAGTGAGAGGAGGAGGCCGAACTTCGTGGCTCCCCCCTGCTGGTCTACAGACACAGCGGAGTGCTTTTTAATGATTGGGGGGGAGGGGGGGGGCTGTTGGGTGGATCTCTCTGGCCTGTGTCTGTTTCCACTCACGTCACTGGGGGTAAACCAACACGGCGTCATGGGGTGCCCGTGTTCTGTGAGCTGACCGATGGCGACGGTTTGGCGCGGCTCGACAGCAGGGCTAACCACCAGTTCCCCTGGCGCAGGGGAAGGGAGCGGACGGCTCTTACCATTAACACGTTCCACGTGACTATCAGCGTCGACCGATCAGGGTGACGGCTCTTTCGTTCTTGCCTGTTGTTTTTTTGTGGAGTTTTTTTTTTTTTTTTTTTTTGCTTAAACAACTTGCCATAAAAGCCCAGCCGTTTCCCCGTGATTGAAGAGGGCCCGTTGTACCCTGCGGCATCCGATTAAGTACCAGAGGCGGCACTCACCTGAATCTGTTTGGGGACACGCAAGCAAAGCTCATCCAGACTCGATTTTCCCTCTGGATGGCCAAGATGCCCAGAAACACACTGTGCGGCGTGAAAGCTGTGTAATTAACGAGGTTTACGCCGATCCATTTGGGAAGGAGGGATTTTGCGACCGTGCTCTCGCTCTGATAGCGCAGAGCTCTGTAGCGGTGGAGAGCAGCCAGAGAGGGCCACGGGGACTCGTTCCGGGGGTCGAGAGGCGCGCCACAACCTGCGGGACAACTTACGGGTGGGTTACGACCAGGCAGACGCTTGAGAGAGAGAGAGAGAACTGCGTGGAGGTTTTCAGACTCACACAGAATAAAATACATTTGATAAGTGGTCAGAAATGCAGGAAACGTACCCTGGTAAATGTATCACCCTAGCAGGGCGTATCGAGTGCTCAGTATGTCGAGCCTAACATTTTTCCCTTTTCTCCAGAAAATATTACATTCATTCCAATAATTAAATGTTGGCATTGAACTGTAAAGAAATGTAAAAGCAACAATATTGACATATATTTTTATTATAAAACATCCCTGGGTGGTCTTCAATTATAAAAGGTCAATCATTTAAAAACCTAATACTGCTGATTACTAGAATCTCATTGCTTTTCCCCCACATGTACTGCCATGTTCTATGTTCAAACGTTCAAGTATGGTTGCTTCTTCGGTATGAAACACAAATGTTTTTTATGCAAATTTTGAGGGCAGGCTTTCCTCTACACCTTTCCCTGGGCACTTACGGCAATTTCCCAGATTGTCATGCTGATACTTTATTTTGTTTTGAAGAGCAGGTAATTGTCTCATTCTTGCTGAGGTCATTGACAGGTTATAAACACTGCAAGTGTCTTTATTATCATTATTCTCATCCAGCTTCATCCACAGTACTGAAATGGTTTAACAATACAGGTCCTTTTACCATAAATGCCATAATTATTTCCAAATATTTGCTTTTGGGGGTATCTTCATTGCATCCTTGTCTGACATGAAAAAAATGCATCATGGGAAAACAAAAATCTTCCTCTCTTGTTCTCATGGCTCTAATGAAATACCAAGGTCCCCTTGTCTGATAAAGATGGTGTCTGAGTAGCAAGTGGCTCTTTACTGTATCAATTAAACCCCACGTTGTGTCCTTCAGACCTCTCTGCACAATTTTTTTAAACATTAGTTTTTAGGCCCATTCATGAAAAAGGAGCCACGTAAGAGAAGTGAGCACAGTGGCGCTCGTTGTCTGTCTTCGTTCGTCTCTCTCGTGCGAGTGAGGCCATGGCCAGGGTTCTGAACATCGGCGGGTGGGCGGTCTGGCCAGGTTGACGCGATTAGGAGCCTTGGGGCCTAGCTTGTGCGGCACTGCAGAGACACTCAGAACCAGCCAGCGGGGCCTACTGCCAGCACTGTATCGAGAACGGACGTCCTTTGGGTTACCTCGGCAATGTCTTCCGAAAGATTTCATCAGTGGAGCGGACGCACTTGGAAAAAATGTGCCAAAAAAGAGACTTGTTTTCATTTTTAATTAGATTAGAAAGATGAGGCTCATGGAGCGGCGGGATTGGTTAAGTGAAGACTCATTAACAGACTTCTGGATTCAACATACATGTTTGAGGGGGGAGGCAACAGGCAAGGAACTTGCAAGAAACTCTAAATCAACTGACTTCAGATTTCTGACTCGATCTATTGAGTGAGCAGGCAGTTTCATCAACAATTATTCTCCATCAAGAACTGTACAGAGCAGGAAACCATATTGTATCATATTGCTGTTTCCACCTTTCTGGCCACTACCTGTGTACATATATACATGTGTATATATATATATATATTACTTTAAAATGCATAGGCAGGGTGAGGCCAGCACAGCCAGCTCAATTGTGAATTTGTACTTTCCTCTGGAAAGTGGTGGTTTGTGTCAGTATGTGTCCAACAACTCCTTTGAGGCACAGACAAATTAAATTAACTTCAACTAGCCTGGCCACCTGCCTCAAGCGCGGTGTGAGGTGCAGTCGATTCCAACTGTGCCCGAACAATTTTCACATTTTCACTTGATATAAATGTCATTAGGCCTCAAATGCTTGCTTCCACATTCGGTCTTGCCGTGCCAGGTTCTCTTCTCCATCGCAAGACTCGAGTCAACGTCAGTGTGTGGACACAGCGGCAGCTCTCCCTCATGTTAAAGTAAATATGTGTGCCACCCTTATGTGGTGATTTCACCTCATAAGTATTTACTTATTGAACTATAGTGTACAGATATAGATATGCTGCTAACATAGTGTACAGTGATGCAGAAATATCCCATCAGTTATATAGTGATATCTTCATCTATAATAACATGAAATACATTTTAGGTGAAGAGCCTTTTTTTTTGTTTGTGCTGTTATATGTGACATTAGGCAAGAAAGGCACCCCAACATTATATGGGCAGATGGGCAATGCCTTTGCATAGCTGGCATTTTAAGAAGGCCAGGCCAGGAGATTGCTTCGCTCTAAGTTCCTGTACAGCTTTATGGAACAATAGTGACAACAAAACAGGGTTTTCTTAACCCTAATCCCATTTGCCACAGTTTCATTGGTCTTGGCTTCTGTGAGTTTAATTGGTTGTGAACAGTAAAGCAAAACCAGAGGGGGAACGTGTTTACTGGCCGTTAATGTGGATGCCATGCAGGTGAAGCAGCGTTGCTTAGCAGCCATCTGAATATCTTCCTCTCATGACTGAGATTGCAAGGATACATACTGTGTGTAGTAACCGCCAAAATAAAGGAAACACTTTGAGTTTGGTTGCAGTGCATAAACCCCTCATTACACATAAAAATGCATGTTTGCAAGTAAAATGGTGCAAAGAACACAGGCAGTGGTCTACTGAGCAGTGGGAAAAAGTGATGAGTCATCCTCACCCTGTTCTCAACAAGCAGATAAGTGCATATGTGGCGCATGCCAAAAGAAACCTACAGGCCCGAGTGCTTGTTTCCCACGGTGAAGGGTTCTGTTACGGTGTGGGCTGAATTTCCCTGGCATGGTTTAGGTCCACTCAACCCCTTAGAGGGCAAGGTAAACGCCAATAAAGACAAAGCCATTCTGAGTGCTCACCTTCATCCTATGGTGAAGCATTTCTATCCTGATGGGAGTGGTCTCCTCCAGGATGACAATGCCCCCATCCACACAGGGCACGAGTGGTCACTGAATGGTTTGATGACCGTGAAAACCATGTGCCACACGCCGTATGACACACCCCAGAGGAGAACAGAACAGCGGGACACAGGGAATGAAGTTGACCGGCCAGTAACCAGATTTTTATTATCCTCTCCCCCAGACTCGGGGAAGAGAGAGTGAGTGAGAGAGCACAGCTAAATAAAACAACTAAAATCTTCGGCCGTCACCCTCACAGGTTCGAACCGCGTCCCTGACAGGCAGCGCACACCACACCAAAGTGTGGCGCGTTAGACCGCTACGCCATCCGCCGCCCCCATTTTCATTTCCTTTTAATTATGTATGGGTTTGTGCATTTCCGTTTGAATTATTGTAACATATTAAAAGGGTATAAAATATATTGTATACAAATCTATAGGAAACCAGTTAACATGATATGTGCTATTGTTTGAGTTGGAATGGCATTTTTGCAACATTACTACTAAGAAAGAAAATAAATAGATAAAGCTGTGTGTTTTACTCATTCAACACCCATATAAAAACTGATACATATGAAAATTAACGTCCCCATAGCAGAAACATGTTGTTTTCAGATTAACACAAAGTATGAATGACTTAAAACAATGCATAGTTTTATACTTAATCTGTTAATGCCTTGTTTACAAAGCAACGAGGAACATGTCCCCTCTGTTTTTGTTTCACTGGCATTGCGCTTTCGCTTTCCGCGACCTTGTTCTGAGGACTGTGTCATCCGTTGTCCTAGTTTATCAATGAAGGCAACGCTGCCTGTTTGTGCTTTCTGCATTGTTAATCAACTATCCCAGGGTTGGGCTTAGAAATACGACATGAGTCTACGGCGGTGTCTGTGTGAAATATAGTAGCAGATGTCACAACCAAGGACCTTTATGTGTTCCTGAGCCTGATCTGAGAGTTGTAGTTGTAGAGATATGAAGCCAGGGAAGTGAACATAAACTGACACCAGACACTAGCCCTAATACCAGATACAGGGAAGGCATTGAGATTGGTGATCTGAAGATAAGATTGTCAAGATTTTTTTTTTTTTTAACAATTGATGTACAGCATCACTGCCAAAATGCCAATATTACGCTTCACAAACGTTCCACAGACTCCATCAACCCACTAGGGTTTTTAAAATGTTTTATTAGGTTTAACAATACTTAATTTTATTAACTTCAGCAGGAATTAATAGCTGCTTATGATCTAGATTTTATTTTCAGGGAAAGTGCAGAAAGATGCCTTGCCAGTCAAGGCATTTGTCTGGTGATTCGGATATCTATTTTGGTGAATGTTATGAATTTCAACCAATGTTTCTTGCAATTAAAAGCATATCCTCGTCACTGGCAACAGAAAAAATTGGAGATGCAGTATCATGAGATGATAATGTATTCACAAAGATGTGTCATTCTTATTTTATTTATGAGGTCATAACACAATGCCAATTTTAATGTCAGGTTTGAAATTATATATTGCATGGGCAAAATGGCCTTTTTATATGCACAATGTGGAGATAAATCAAAGCCTGGGTGGATATATGGCATTTTGATTTCATTTCCTTGCATTTATGAGGGAGGGGGTGCAATAGCTTATATATCCATTTACAGTGTGAAAAATATTGATCTGTATATCATTGGTATGTTTTAAAATAATGCATTTTTAAAATGAACGTGGGGAGCCAATGGGCTCCTGCAGAATCGTGACTAATTAAAAATGATTTCTGGGGACTTACCTTATGTCTTGCCTTTTCTGCTCCCTTTAATCAAACAACTGTGGAAAACATTATCTGCAAGCATATTAAAGCAATGATCAAAACGGTATCCCTTGATAACACAACGAATACTTAAGATAATAAAGTTCCTGATGAGCAAACATTAAAACAGGAATGAAATTAAAATTCATAAGGGCATGTTTGAGTTGACTTATTTATTTCTTAGATTTTTGGCTGAGTCTGAAATGAAAGACGGTTATTCCAGCACTGAGGGGCTCTTTCAGACCTTGTCTGACTCGTTCATTGAATTGAAATCCAAATGAAAACACATTGAAAATAGCCTCTAGTAATAATATGAATACACATTGTGCATACACAGATGACATCCAAAATAATTGTACTATCTACCCCAAACATATTTGACCTTAATACTAAATCGGTATGGTGCAAGGCCAAAGCCATTGCTTTTGGTACCCTTTAGTTTACTGTTTTCTCAAACTGCCATCTGGATTCAGGCATACGTATATGTGCTGCATAAAGATCCATTTTGCAAATATGCCATAAACATTTGAAATAGTGAATAACAAACAAGTAACCCTGTATTTCTAACCCGTGTTTGTCAGTAGATTCTTGTAAATTAAAGTATTGTCATTTATCTGTCATTTGCTGAAGTTACATGAATCTGTGTTGGTCAAGTCCGCTGTTGTGGAAAGTCATGGAAAGAATATCCTGTTAGGAGAACAATAGGGTATCTACTTCATATGTCTGTCTGTGTTGTGTCCAGTGGTTGAGCCATATATGGCCGCACGTTTAAATGTAGGTGCGAGTGTTCATCGGTCTCTCGTACTTGTGAGTAATGTCAAGACGTTTAATCTCCCCTATTTCTCATTGCAGGGCTATTTCTGGGATTATTTTCTCGCCTCCTCAAACGGTAACGGATTACCCCGTCCCCCGAAGTCGACGGAAAGGTGGGTGCTGTGGTTCCTTCCCTCCCGCTGCAGCAGTGCATGCTGGCCTGATAAACCGCCGCCCTGACCTTGAGGTTTGTCTCCTCCTGCTTCGCGGGGGCTGTGGATCCCATCAGCTCGCTCCCGATATAGACGTGCAGTGTAAAGGACATCGATACCCCTGGTGCGAGAGACTCAGTGGCCTGTTGTTTGCTGTGGCTGGGGGGATGGAAATGGCTGTGTGTGGGGGGGAGCGGCGTCCTTGCCTAGGTTAAGATTGTACAGATATGAGGCCTTTTGACTGAGCGCCGCCATCAGCTTCAGCAGCACACAGGGCTCTGAGAAGGCTGCCAGTCAAACAGTCAAACAGGGAGGGGGGTGGAGCCAGGAGGTTCAATCGTCGTAATGATTGGAACATGCACTACGTAATTGTGGCGGTGCCTGTGGAGGGTTCAGCCTCTGCGGTCTGCTGGGGTGCAGGGAACGGAGTGTCTCTTGAGCCATGGTCATCAAATCTGCCCAGAGAGCACACAGGAACAGGTTTTATTGGGGGCTGTCCAGAGATCACATACATCAAGGTTTCTGTTACACTCTGTTACACTGAGTTCATGCCGCACAGCAAGCTGCATGTAGTGCAGGAGAGGCTGCATATAGTGTATTCGGCGTCTACTTGCTCTGGCACATGAATGAATGTCATCAAGCATTGCACTTTTTTCATTGTTATGTTATATTTTGAGTTAATTCCAGTTGCTGCCAACGTCAAGGGGAGATGTGGAAGACGAGAAATTAAATGCAATATTGGCAGTACAATGAACTACTGAAAGTACAATATGCTGTATATATTATAGCACGGTGCCAAGTGTGGCCACCGAGTCAGGTGGTGAGTGGACAGAAAGAAACAAAATGTAGTGGATTGGCCCAGGGCCGTTTTATTGTATTGGTGCGATGTACGAAAATAACAAAACCAATACCAAACTTGTGACTCAAACAAAACAACTTCCAAAAAACTAAACCAAGAAAACCAATAGCAAAAGGTACCCCACGAGCCACAACATTCTCCTCTCCCTCAAGGCACAGAAAATGGTGCCTTTATAATGGGCCTGACGAAGGCAACGAGCAGCAGCTTAGCTGATTACAAATCAACCTCAGCTGCGTGTGCCTGTAGGTAAGGCTGCTGCAGTCTGAAGTCCTGCAGGTTTCCCAGGCTGTGGGAGGAACCAGGACAGCAGCCAGAGGAGGAGCAGCCCTCTCCACTGTTCCTCAACTCCTCCAGGCGTCACACAATCTCCCCCTCAGCTCTGACCAAGGGGAGATGTGCAAACAGGAGACGCCGGGAGGGGAACAACAGGTACCCATGAGGCCCCACCCCCTGGATCGAAGACTCTGCACTCCCAACGGACCAGGGAGATGATGCAGAAGGTCTGCAAAACAAAGGGCACGGTTATGCTGAAGGATGAGGTGAAGCACAAAGTCAGCATGGCTCCCCCTAGCTGGGGAGTGAAGACTGTTGATCCCTTGGATCCACTGGAAGACCCACAGTGGTGTGAGGTTAGAAGACCACCGGACGGCTCTTCAAATGGCCCCACTGGACAAGGCAGCATGGGGGCCTCAGCTGGCCCCACGGGACAGGGCAGTGAGGCGACCAACGGCAGACCCTCTGGGCAGAGCAGTGAGGCGACATTGACTGGGCCCTCCAGGTTGTTGTCATCTGTGCTGAGCGCTGCCTTAGGCTCAACTGGTTCAGATTCGGCTTCGGTCTCAGCCTCAATCTCAGCTTCCGTGGGTTCGGGTTCAGTGATGGGCACTGCTTCCGGGACAGGCTCAAGGGCACTTTCCCCATTCCTCTGTGCTTTCTGCCAGGGTGAGACTGACTGGTGCAGGCTCCTCCACAACAGGGGAAGGAACTTCCTCCTGGGCAGGTTCTGGGGCTTCCTCCTCAGCTTTTGTTTCAGGCTCCTGAATGGGCTTTGGCGCCAGGTCTGCAGTAGGCTCATCTGCTGGGACAGCTTCCTCTGGTAGAACAACCTCTGGTTCTGGCTCTGGTTCTGGTTCTGGTTCTGGTTCAGGCTCAGGCGCTGGGGCCGTCTCAGGTGCAGCTTCTTCCACCGCAGGTTCTGTGGCTGTAATCTCTTCTGTGGTTGCAGGGACCTCGGCACTCAGTCTCCTGGACAACCTCCTGGACCGCCTCAGTTACCATGGCTAACGCTGCAACATCATCTTCCACCTTTTCTGCTGCGGGGACCTCAACTGCGGCCGGCATCTCTTCTACTGCAGCCGGCGCTGGTTCTTCAGTCACTGTTGGCGGTGCCTCTTCTACCGCGGACGCTTGTTCCTCTGTCACCGCGCCTGCCACCGCCTCCACGGCCACTTCCTGTGAGGCCGCTACGGCCTCCACCATGGACTCAGCAGCAACTTCAGCACTAGGCGCTTTAGTCTCCACTGGTTGGTGAGCGGCAATGGGGGTCACCTCTTCCTGCTTCTCCACCTGGCTGGCCTTGGGGTCGGTAGCATGGCATGGCTGCGACTGGGGAGCATCAAACAGCGGGAGTGTGTAGTCCATACTCCTCTGGCTCAATGGCCCATGGAGAAGGACAACTGGAGCAACCGTCTCCACAAGACGAGTAAGGTAGGTCCAGTTGCACTGCAGTGCCTCCCTCTGGGTAGCCTCGTCTTCGTCCATGAAGTCCAGGATGCCCTCAACCTCTTGCTGATCCAGGTACAGCTCCCCAACCATCTCCAGCCAGGTGTACACCTCCAGGGACCTCAGCCACCTCAGGTCTACCTTCACATCCTGGCAGTGTTGGGGTGCTCCCCGGAGCCCTGAGTTGGGGCATTCCCCACATTCTGGCTGGAACGCTGCAGCAAGGCACAGTAGCTGTCCTAGGAGTGATGGGCGTCTCGTAGGGACTGGGGCTTCTCTCCTTCTTAGCCATTGCACTTAGCTGTAGCAGCGTTTCGCAGTGCTTCTTTGGCGGTATAAAAAAAAAATAATAATAATAATTCTACTAGTGCGACATGCGAAAATAACAAAGCCAATACCAAACTTGAAACTGAAACAAAACAACTTCCAAAAAACTAAACCAAGAAAACCGATTGCAGTACCCCACTAGCCACAACATTCTCCCTTCCCCCCCTCAAGGGACCAGGACAGCAGCCACAGGAGGAGCAGCCCTCTCCACTCCTCAACTCCTCCAGGCGTCACAATATGAAAAAAAAAATGTTGGCAACATTTGTAGCACAATTGGACTCCGCTTAATATATAATATATGGCATTTAGCAGACGCTTTTATCCAAAGTGACTTACAGTAGTGAATGCGTACTTTTTTCGGTATATGTGGCCCCAGTGGGAATTGAACCCGCAACCTAAGGACTTAAATATACTTCACTTAAACACGTGTGCGCGCATGCGTTGGGCACACCAGTGGTATTGTTCACATTCTCCACTGCATACTTTTTGTCTGTCTGGATGTTTAAAAACTATATCCATTAGGGGGCAGGTCAGAGCCGAAACAAAGTTGTCTCTGGTCGGCATACGTTGACAACTATTTCCGATTCTGCAGAACAGGGTTGTTTTAATGTATATCTTGAGAAGACGGCAGAAACAGTGGCAGCGGCGCCAACATGTACTTCAGGATGTAACCGTGTATTGTCTTTTTTAAAAGTGAAATGTCAAATAAACGAACTTAAACAAAACAACAGAGATGGTAAATTAGATCATTAAATGTATCTCGGCATGACGATGCAGAGTATGTTTCTCTCGTTCTACCGATGAGCGAAATTGACGATGAAAAAAAAAATCTGTATTTCCGTATGTCCGCCAGGACATTTGATGACTTGCTTTGTCGGGTGTCCCCGCTCATTACACATCAAAACACGCAGTGAGCCGGTGGGTGAAGCAGAGCGGCTTGCCATCACCCTCCGCTTTCTTGCCTGCTCCCACGACTTATGTCGGTATTGCACCTCGCGTAAGCGTAACGTTAATTCTTGAGGACGTGCACAAGGGACGCTCTAAACGCCCGCAGGACACGCGTGGCAGCCATCTTGCGTACGCGTACGCATGTTTAAAGTGAAGTGTATTTAAGCCTTCAGCATTGTCAGTGCTGTGTCCTACATACTGAGCCACACAGAACCAGTCACTGTTATTATTCCCAGTCACGTGTCACCCGTCACCGCAGAAGAAATGTAAATGCACTTATTGTATACCAGTACATGTGTTCCCACTGGCTGTTTGCTTCCGTAACAGTAGATGTGGAGGTCAGCTGCGTATTCCTCAGGGCTTGTAGTTCCTCGGCCCGGGGAAAAGCCTACAATGTCATTATGCGATAACTGTGCCGGGCAAATGTGAAATGTTCAAAAATAGCAAAGACACATGTACAGTTAGAGGGTCTGATGTTTTTTTCAGTGCTGAACATTACATTGCAGGGGAGGATTACATTCAGTGGCATGTATGATCCTTGACAGGTAGCTCAAGGGAAAGCCAAGGAGCACTTACAGAGCAAACTGATAGCTTCGCAGCTACTGTGTAAAATCAAATGCTTAGTGGCGTCGTACAGGTGACTGACAAAATATAGGCAACACTTGAGTGAATGAGGAATCATTTCAATGGATGCAGTACCATGAGTGACCATTGCGAGTACCACGGCTGTTATCGGCGGATAGGCACGGCCTTCTCCTTTTCAATGAGCTCCGACTCTTCTAGCCCAGGCCAGGGCCATTAGAGTGCCCCCAAGTGTTGCCTTATTTTGGCAGTTACCTGTAAATTATTAATAATAATATTTTTTTAATTTTTTTTATCAGTGAGGAGTTATTTTTGTGGGAACAAACCAGCTAGAAAATTATTTTAGCACAAAATCCAGTCTGTAATTGGATAGTAAGGTACCGTATCTATCTAAGTGCCCTCCACTGCTAATGTAACAACATTGAATTCATTGTGCATATCAAAGGAGCCCTTGGGGATAATGAAAAAGTAAAGCTTCTATTGTCAGTGTAGTGATGAACCACACACTCCTGAATTGAATCCCAAACTGAATTGTCTGGGAGGCCCATGGGGTGACCCAGGGTTGGCAGGACATCCCCAGCCTTGTCACGCAATAGCGACCCCTGTGGTCGATAAGGTGCTTGCAGTCTGTCAGCGCTAGGTACACAAATTGTGCAGTCCTCTGCCGCAATGGATGCACAGCTCAGCTGGTGGAGTGCTGAGTGATTTGGTACACAATTATACTGGAATTAGCTAGCTACCCACCAGGCCTGATATTACATTTATTTATCATTAGCTGGCAAGCAAGCAATCTCTCCCTCTTTCTCTCTCTCTCTCGCGCTTCTTTGTGCAGATCTTTCAGTTAGTTTGGACAGTTCAGAAATCACCAAAATAAACTCACAAAAATGTCTGTGAAGAAAAGATAAAAACGATTTGTTAGTCAAAGTTAAGCACAAACGTTGGTTGATTGATTTGTTGCTGAATTAAAAAGGGATAAATTGAATGGGATGAAATATCCTAAAGGTAAAATATTCTAGTTCATAAATGTATCTTCATACCCAAGTATAAGCTGATGTATTTCAGGGAGAGAGAGAAAAAAGCAGACAAAGCCCCATATAAATTGAATGGCTCCTTAAAACAAAAAAAATCTATATGACCCAAGGTTTGTTCTTACTCAACCGAACGTGTCACATTTAAGGAGTGTGGGTACCGCTTTGCTTTAGGGCCAAAACATGAGGCTGCTCATAACATTGTCAGGATTCTAAACTGTGCTTACTCCGTGGACGGCTCAAATCAGAGGAGCACAGCACAAATCATATCGGATTAAAAGAGACAAGGCTTCTAAATCTTCCCTACAGGATTAGAATAAATCCTTCTGTATGATACAATCTAGAAACAAACAGGATAATTCAGATCTTATAATGTAGCATGCAAATCCTGTCGGATTTTAGTGACAAAAAGCGCAGGCTCATTTGCTCAACTGAAGTCTCTCGAGCGATATTACCAGCAGTGAAAATGCATTTGAAAGGGTCGATTTAGATTTAAAAGCAAACGTGTGTGTCACATGCCGCGCGACACGGCCCCGATTGGAACAGAACAGCGGGACGCGGGGAATGGAGTTGACGGTCGGGAGCTGGATTTCTATCCTTTCTCCCACAGGGACAGGGAGACGACACGCACGACACGAACGAACAGAAATAATCTTCGGCGGGTCCCCCTCATGCATTCAGGCTAAAAACAATCGATCAAAATGACAAAGTAAATAAAAAGCACCTTTCGGTCAAACACTCTGACAAACGCTGAACGACACGCGGACGATTGGGACTCTTCAGTTGCGGCTCGGTCGGGGTCTCGCGGTTGCCTCTTGCCACGGATTCAACTACAAAGAGAGCAGAGCAAGGCCTCCCGGGTGGTCTAGCGGTTAACACGTTCGACGCTGGCCACTGCGACCGGGGTTCGATTCCACCGGACGCGCCAGAGTCGGGCTCTGGCCGGGAGTGCCACTAGGGGGGCGGCGATTGGCTGTCTGCCCCAGGGTGGGGGGAGGGAAGCCGATGCGAGCTCGCTGCGTACAGGAGTGGCCCTGTGCGCGCATACCGGACTGCGGTGACAGCTTGGCGGGTTCCGGCTCGGAGGGGGCGGTGCTCAGCCGCACGTCACTGCCGGTAACAGGACTACGGCAGCGAGCTCGTAAGATATATGAGGGAGTGGGAGAATTGACGTGAAAAAGGAGGGGACGATTGGATACTAGAAACGGGGAGAAAAACAGCAGAAAAGGAAAACAGAAAACAGAAAGGGAGCAGAGCAGTCTTAAGCGCATAGGTACGATGAGATAATGCCGCACAGCTGTGCGCCCTAGCTGCCCTGCCGGTAGGCGTGGCCGTTAATCACCCCGATTCTCCTGCCTAGACCGACGCCTTCCACAGCATGGCTAAATGGCTACTTTAAAACTGTGTGCTTCCATGCGTGCAATCATTGCTCACGACCAAAATGAATGCTGCGGTGTTGGTGACTGTTTAATTGCAAACGGCGAGATATGGCTTGTAGTCCTGCGAGCGCCCGAGTATGGACACTGCGCGCGCGCGTTTATTTATTCGCTCAGAGTTTCCTAACCAGAGATGGCACAGAAAACTGGACCCATTCAGTTGCCAGTTACTACAGTAAAATATATATATATATTGGGCTAATTGGAAGGTTTCTTTTTCATACACTGGAGGAACAGCATGTAGGCATCTCTGTCTGCGGCTCTGTCTTTCTCGCCTAACACACATGTGCGTGTGTCTGCCCCCCCCCCCCCATGTCTCTTCACAGCAGGTCGCTGGATCACAGACAGCACAGCCCTGTCAGGTGATGTCGGCCTCACAAGGGTCAGGCCCTGCCGCCGCTCCCTGTAACTGCGCTACAGACGAACAGAGAGCGAATGCGTAGGGCTTGTGGTAAACATGCCCGGCGAAGGTTAAGTGGTACCTAGAACTGTTATCTGGTGAACACAGGAAGAAAAGAAGGACAGGATCAGGAACAGGTTCGGTTGGATGACATAAGAGTTTACGATCGGCCCGCAATTGTGTAAGTCCTTGGAGCACCCGACCAACAATTTTCCTCGCATTTCACTTTCCAGTGGATTTTCCCCTAGCACTCAAATCTGACTCCAAATTGTAATTGTTGTCTAATCTATCACAAAAGTGTAACAGAAAGGCTTTGTCGCATTTTGTACCGGGAAGACCGTTTCGTATTCAGATGTTCTCAAGACTCTCTGGTCGTCTCTTTCTCCAGCTGATTTCATTCATCAGAGGACATTAAAATGCTAATGCTCGCTATGTAGGACCCCACGTCTGCCCTGAATGAACATACCTCATTAGCCTAGTTTTGGAGTAAATGTGGTCATTTGCAATCAAGAGGACGCTTCAGCTGCTGTGCCGTCTTCCGGTCAGCGCTGTGTCCCCCCGTTCCCCTGGGGAGGGCAGAGTGACCTTAATGCAGCACAGAACCACACGGGCCATGAGTGACCTTGTTTCAGAAGAGGCATATTCTGCCGAAATAAGAGTCTCTCTCTCTCCCTCTCTCCTTCTCTCTGTCTTCCTCCCTCTCTCTATCTCTCTCTCTCTCCCTTCTGCTCTCTCTCTCTGTCTCTTTCTTCTTTCTCCCCCATCTCTCTCCCTCTCTCTCTCTGTCTCTTCTTTCTCCCCATCTCTCTTTCCCTCTCTCTCTCCCTCTCTATCTCTCTCTCTCTCTCTCTCTCCCCTTCTGCTCTCTCTCTCTGTCTCTTTCTTCTTTCTCCCCCATCTCTCTCTCCCTCTCTCTCTGTCTCTTCTTTCTTTCTCCCCATCTCTCTTTCCCTCTCTCTCTCCTCTCTATCTCTCTCTCTCTCCCTTCTGCTCTCTCTCTCTCTGTCTCTTCTTTCTCTCTCCCCATCTCTCTCCCTCTCTCTGTTTCTTCTTTCTTTCTCCCCCCCTCCTTCTCTCTGTCTTCCTCCCTCTCTCTATCTCTCTCTCTCTCTCCCTTCTGCTCTCTCTCTCTCTTTCTTCTTTCTCCCCCATCTCTCTCCTCTCTCTCTCTGTCTCTTCTTTCTTTCTCCCCCATCTCTCTTTCCCTCTCTCTCTCTCTCTCTCTCTCTCTCTCTCTCTCCCTTCTGCTCTCTCTCTCTGTCTCTTTCTTCTTTCTCCCCCATCTCTCTCTCCTCTCTCTCTGTCTCTTCTTTCTTTCTCCCCATCTCTCTTTCCCTCTCTCTCTCCCTCTCTCTCTCTCTCTCTCCCTTCTGCTCTCTCTCTCTCTGTCTCTTCTTTCTCTCTCCCCATCTCTCTCCCTCTCTCTGTTTCTTCTTTCTTTCTCCCCCTTCCTTCTCTCTGTCTTCCTCCCTCTCTCTCTCTCTCTCTCTCTCTCCCTTCTGCTCTCTCTCTCTGTCTCTTCTTTCTCTCTCCCCATCTCTCTCCCTCTCTCTGTTTCTTCTTTCTTTCTCCCCCCCTCCTTCTCTCTGTCTTCCTCCCTCTCTCTATCTCTCTCTCTCTCCTTCTGCTCTCTCTCTGTCTCTTTCTTCTTTCTCCCCATCTCTCTCCCTCTCTCTCTGTCTCTTCTTTCTTTCTCCCCATCTCTCTTTCCCTCTCTCTCTCCCTCTCTCTATCTCTCTCTCTCTCTCTCCCTTCTGCTCTCTCTCTCTCTGTCTCTTTCTTCTTTCTCCCCCGTCTCTCTCTCCCTCTCTCTCTCTGTCTCTTCTTTCTTTCTCCCTCATCTGTCTTTCACTCTCTTTCTCCCTCTCTATCTCTCTCTCTCTCTCTCTCCCCCCATCTCTCTCCCTCTCTCTGTTTCTTCTTTCTTTCTCCCCCTCTCTCTCTCTCTCTCTCTCTCTCTCTCTCTCCCCCTCCCTTGCTACCACAGTCTGGCAGCGAGCCAGCTTCCAGTGAGAACACGTACAGTATGACAGTATCAGCGCGTGCGCTAATCCAGGTTCAGGGGGAGGGAAAATACAGTGCAGCAAACGGTACGCGCGGAAGGTCAAGTAAACATCGGATAGGATGGGCTACTTTATTAACGCCCTCGTCTTTGCTTTATTGCCGCGAGGATCCTCTCCTGACATTTCCACCTGTGCGTTTGTGCTTGAGGGAAACCAAGGAAACAGGGACGAGCACTGTTGTTAAATCATAGGTCAGGTCTCATATCCCATAATAATGATGTTATTTTTGTGTGTCAGAAAGGCAGCTTGTGTAAACTCCATCTGTTGAAAAATGATGATGACGTCACGTCGCTGTTTCGTTTTTTGCTGCAGTGTGTGCGCGATGTCTCGGCTGTTTGTTATAAAGTTGTGTGATTGTGTTTGCCCAAGAGGCTCTTGTAGATCTTCTCCTTCATAAATGAAAATGTATTTGGGCAATGCTATGCTTAAGATATTCAAAGAGCAGAGGGACAGTGTTTCAGCAGTCAGCTCACAAAATCAGTGCAGAGATGCTGTGTGTTTTTTTTCATGTTGATTTTATGTGAACTGATGGCTTGCCAGTGTCATGTTACACTTAATGGAGTCGGTAAATGGAAGAGGGTGTAGGCTGGGATTGTTGGCTGGCATAGTCTGGCATCATTGTGGTTCACTTTGTTTCATGAGCTTGCCCTGGGTCACTTTCATTGGCTCAAATGTTTTACTTTCTTTGATTTTGTTTTCAGGTTTTCAAGGGCATGATACGTCCTACAGAAGTGTCAACGGACATACAGTGTTTTCACAATTTAAGCAGTAGCCTACTTACAAATCAGTCAGTATGATTACGTGGGGGTGTGTGCAGCGACAACTGCTGACTAGTCTACTATGCTGCAATGCGCACCTCATTTGTGGTAATTGAATGATTACTTGAGATCGTAATCCGTTGATGCTTAACAAGTAGCTTCAGAAAGTCCTCCATCGACCTCTTGGTGTTGGAGGACGGAACTGCAGGTTCCTGACAGAGGTGGTGAAAACATGCCTGCCCTTAAGTATGAGAAATATGCACTGTCATGTTTGTACAGTATACAGCTCATTTTATAGCCCCGACTTCTACTCTTCAGTTCATGGTTGTATAAGTCCGTGGTCCACAAAACCTAGAAGAAGTTGCTCCCTAAAGCCTTCGTGTTTTTTTTATCCTTGTGCTATTTTGTATTTGTTCAAAACAGCCCGACAACCCAACTGAAGCAGCCTTGCGTGTGAAGCACTGAATTGGCCTGTTAATTTAATGTTGCTTCACGGGCTGTTTCTTGTCATTCTGATGATGTGAAAGGAGTGGACGTTATTGAAAGTTACCGATGTGTGTCTGACATGCGCTCTCTGTGCAAAGTGGACTTTATGTACCTTGTTAGGATAGCCCGCAGACAAAACAAGCCAGTAGTTTCGCCGACTCGATTTTATCTACAAGCCTCAAGAGAGGATCGCAAGAGTTTGTCTCAAGAACTCTCGCATTCACCTCGCAGTCAGCGCGCCTCACGCCTGTCTGTAAACGCCTTTACGGCTGGGCGAAGAGCGTTTATCGGCAACCCCGATCTTACATTCAGCCTCTTTCATAGATTTTGACATAGAGGGCTTCTAATCACTGCGAAAATGAATATTCTCATTTAGCTAAATAGTGTTTTATCTTCACTTCCTGAGAGCAGGGGAGAAAAACATTGCTGAAAACAGTTATTTTAGTCACGAATCCAAATCAAACAGAGCAGGCAATGACCAAAGTGGGGCTGTCTACACAGACGTACGGAGCAGAATGGAAGAGTCCTTAACTGGAAATGCCATCAGTCTGCCTGGATGTCACTCCCTGAAAAAATCCATTACTTGTGAAAAGAAAATATATGCTATTCAAATTCTATAATTGCTGAATAAGTAGGACCTGCGGATGCATTTGGTTAGGACACACCCACTCCATTATGCTTCCTGCTGTGTGCTTAAAATTTGCATAAGCAAACATGCTTTATTGTGTAATGAATCACAGTTCAAATTAAACGAGTCCCCGCAGCAAGTCAACGGGATTTAGAATGAGATACCATCAACAACATAAATACGAGAGGAACTAAACCATTCCCAAGCTCCGGTCAATCTGAATCCGGAAAGTTGAAGAAGGGACGCTCCCCACTTTCTTTTAAAGGGTTATCAGCCTGGTACCCTCAAGAACCTGGTCTCCTCATTTTTACATTTGACATTTTAGGCATTTAGCAGACGCTCTTATCCAGAGCGACTTACACAGTTTACATTTCTTTACATACAATCCATTTATACAGCTGGATATTTTACTGAAGCCATTCAGGTTAAGTACCTTTCTCAAGGGTACAACGGCAGTGCCCCACCTGGGAACTGAACCTGCAACCTGTGAGTTACAAGCCCAGCTCCCTAACCATTACACTACACTGCCAGCCTCTCCACTGTGTATCCGATGTGCGGTGGTTTGTACTGGCGCAAAATGAGACCTCCCAGGTGGGTGCTGCACATTGGCGGCGGTTGAGGTGAGTTTGCCCTGTCATTGTCGTTGTAAAGCCCTTTGGGTACCTTGAAAAGCACTATATAAATCCAATGCTCAGAGAGAAGCCGTGAGCCGAAATGGTGGATTTATGTGTGCTCATTCCCGTCAGTTCGTTCCACTTCGCAACGGTGAAGGAATTTAATAGAAAGGAAAGACAACAATCCTAAAAAGAGAGTATTTACCTGGAGGGCATCCTTCCTTCAACTTTCGGAACGATTCACAATCAAAAGTTGACATTTGAACCGCCACTGTATTTAGAGTTTAAAAACAGTTTACAGCGAGCAGGTTTGAAGGACACAGAGCTTGCTATCAGCAAGACTGTTATCACTGTTCATTTTCCAATGCCAGTATTGATCTGAGAGCTTGAAATATCTCGTCTTGCTACCGCTAGACCTGCTTCACGTCAGCTGGCTTGAACTGGGATTATATCTGGGTTGTTGGCTTTGAACTGAAGTCACTGGAGGATGGGTGTTTTTTTTCTCCTGTACAACTGAGTGATGTAGCTCTCTCTCCCTCTCTCCCTCTCCCTCTCTCTCTCTGTCTCTCTCTCTCTCGGGTCCTATTCTTTTGGATTTTCTCCCAAGGCAAAATGAATCAGAGAAGAAAATCCAGTCTGGTGCCAAATCAGGAAGATAATGACAAATCCATGTTACTGCAGCATGACAAGCACAGATAGCTCCCCTGGAAAAAAGAGCATCGCTTCGTCACGGGCATGCCACCCACGTTCCCGTGATGCACGTTGGCGATATGCCACCGGGTAGCATGGCGCACATTAGCGCTGTGCCACCCGGGTTCCGCGGCGGACGTTGGCTCTGTGCCCATCAGCACCATGCCAGCCGGGTAACATGGTGCACATTGGCGCTATGCCACCCAGCTAATGTGGTGCACATCCTTATTAGTTGATAAATATTCATATATTGTTTGGTGCTTCTATTATTTTGTCTACCCCCTGTATATTAGATATGCAATGTAAGGAAACTGAAGAAAAACAGAGCATAGAGAGGTTCTTAATAAAAACAGACAAGATTTGATTGAAGTAATGATGTCATCGTCACAGAATACCGCATCATATGTTTATACCTTCAATTAATGTGAGCCCTCTAGAGGACAGGAAGTATGAACGCATTTGAATACATGATAAGCAGCACTCTAGGCAAGACTCATCGTTTCTCCTTTCTCTCCTAGGGTCGTTTTTTTTATAGCAGTTGTAACTTTGGCAATATGCAGTGTGGCATTGTCAAAAGGAAAGATATAAACAAAAACCCGAATGATTGCTGGCTGGGAACCCGAAAAAAAGGTTGGGGAACAAATGGTGACACACACTGAGTGACTCCCGTGGCGATGGCATTTTACCGGCACTGCTGCACTGATGACGTACATTTCATAAATCGTGTCATTACTTGCATTTAACTAACAAGTAGTCAAAAACCCCGCAAAAAAGCTGCCAAACTCTAAAATGCTGGAAAGAAAATCCTGGGTTATTAAACAGACACAACGAGTTTAGTCATTTGAAAAACATGAAATGAGGTGTGAACACTTCAAATATCAGGGCACGGGAAGGCGAGCGTGTTATGTAAGAGCTGATCTTCTCGAGATGGCGCACGGAAATGAGAAACGAATGTGTTAGGGGGCACTTCATTCCACCGCTGGGAAACCAGAGAAGAGACCACCCAAGGGGCTGTCTGGACGGCTCACCCTGCTGAGACTAGGCAACAGTGTAGCGATCTCACGATCTGGTGTCGGGTCCCGACGGCATCGCGCGCCGGCGACTCCGCTGCTGATTCGGGGGCGCCCGCGGCCTGCCTGCGTCAGCCGCGCATGAAGGGTTCGGAGCGGATCGCGCGCTCGTCCGCGCTCTCCCGAAACGACAGAGAACATTGCGGCGAGGCGAAGAGGCCCACAAATACGATTTGGGAATTCCGAACTGGAAGAACGTAAATAAATCAGGCTTAAAATGTGCGACAGATCGAGATGTAGAAATTGGAGGACAGAGAGACGACGCGACTAGACAAGGGAGAGAGATCAGATTGAAGAGGAGGAGGAGGAGGAGAACCGTACGCGCATTAGCGGTAACCTGTATAGGCCAAACAGGAAGCAGGGCGTATAAAGGGCACCCGGCACAAAACCAATCGCAGGATATCGCGGCAATGAATGTGCAAACCCTGCGCAGACGATGCCGGTTATTAGGAAGGGATGGACTCAGTTCTATGAATATTATTAAGGAACGCTCGGCCAGAGCAACTCAAACAAAAAAAGATTTTCAGAGAAGGATCTAGTTTAATAACAGAGGGGGGGGGTCGGGAGACCGGTGGAGGAGAACAAGAAGCACTGTTCACCACCGAGATGAGTGAGAGGACCAAGAGGGCAATAAATAACGGTAAGTAGGGTAAGTGGCAAAGTGACCTCAATAGGGTGAATCTCAAGGTAGATGAGGATTGAGGGCAGACTGCTGTCAGCAGACCAGTGCCACCGGCGTGTCCGGCGTGTGGAGGAGAGCGGAAGGACGAGCGTACTGCGTCTAACCACACACCGTGGAGACAAAACCGATGTAGACTCGATGCGGTGGAATACTCGAGACTTCTCGTCCGCTCTAATGGCAGGTATCCCTGCAGCAGTACCAAGCCCAGACCCCTGAGGCGAATGCCCGATTCTGTGTCCAACTCTATAGCTTTAGCTCTCTCGCCGTACTATCATGTCATGTGCCTGGTGAAAGCAGGAAATAACCGCTTCTCTGTCGTCTACGTTGCCCCCGGTGGTCTTCCTTCGCTAAAAAGAAAACTTCAAGCCTGTATTAAATGATACCCAATGCAGGTCCATCGTTGACCCTGTGCTAAACGATGGTACACGACACTAAGTGCTGTCGCTGAGAGAGAAAAGCACAGTGGCAGCATGTTTAGGAGTTCACATACAGCTGATGGTAGCATAACCAAAGGACTGCTTGCCATTTTGAAAAACCTTGCCCATTTTAGCTTTATCGCAAAAATAAGCCCTGAGACTCACTGTACTGTGCCACCATTTTGTGGAGAATGGGTCGTATAGGAAAAATATGTGGGTGCAATATCTCTATGTATATTGCCATTTCACAGGTACATTTCCAGCGTGATTCACATCTCCTAAGGAAAATAAAAAGCAATCAAGAAAGTGGGTGAAAACCGCAGAGGGGAGGGAGGGGAGGGGGGCGGGGAAGAGAAATCAGCTTCAGAATGAGTCCTTTCCCATTCAGGCAGCCTGAAGCCGGAGCCCGCAGCCACACATCAATCTGGGATAAGCCGGGCCAAATTGCTGATGGAAGGGGAGGATTGATTGGATCATGGAGGGCCGCGGTACCGCTGGAGCCGTCACAGTGCTCCGTGGCCAATCCAGTCACCAGAGGAAGGAGGGAGGGGGGGTCACCTGTCTGCCGTGACGAGGGGCCCCCGCCGCTCCCCCCGCCGCTCCCCCCACCGCTCCCATCGGCCCCCCTCTCTGCCAAAGCCGTGGCCCCCGGACAGCGTAAGCATTACATTAACATGCTCTAATCTACCCAGGGCTTTACGGGGAAAACAAATCCACCTTTTAAAGCCCCTGCCCTTTTAATTTCGCCCGGTCCTCCGTGTCCAGCCAGCGGTCCGGCTTGCTCGGGTGAATTAGAGTGAGTCCTGTGTAATCTTCGAGGCTCGGGGGGCGAGGGATTTCCTCCACTTCCTCGAACCAAGAGAATTTCAGCCGGCGGTGGGGCAGGGTGATTCGGAGGGAGGGGATTACACCACACGTTCACATTTTGGGGGCCAACTAAAGCCAAACTCTCGGTAAGAAGTGGGCTTTAGAAATCGTACAATGGACTCAATACAATCCCTTTTTGAATATCTTTCATAATGGGTCTTATCCGTAGAGATGGACGTTTGAACGGCTTTTCGAAAGCTGCAGAGGGGGGGGGAGAACGTGGCAAAGTTGAAAGATCCACTCTACGAAAGATCTAATTTTCTCAAACTGGGTCACATAATTGACTGTAGGTGTGTGTGTGTCTAACTAGTCTTATTTTTGTGAAAAACTAAGAATAGATCGATTTCGAAACTTCCAGAACCCGTACTTTTTATGAGCGCGTCAGCAGTAACTGCTGTTTGTGAATAGCGCGGAGCAGAGCTGTGGTACCCAGTGGAAAGTTAAAACAGGCACAGTCAATGGGCTGGGCTTGTCTCCTGCAAAGATAAGGGCCTGGATTCATTTCGGGAACATGTTCCCGTCACTTCGACTTACAAATAGATGCAGTTTGGTTCACAGCTCGGTGAGATAGTTTTAGTTACTGCTGAACGCACCGAGCCATATACATATATTCGAAAGGAAACATCCAAGTTTGTAAGTCAAACGTGTCAAAATTCAAAGTAAGTCAAAATTAAGGACAAATATTGATTTAATCCAGTCTACGTTGAGCAGTATTCCTATCCATACTCCAAAAGTTTGAATTGTGTTCTTTTTTTTTTTACATATGAATGTTTTTGGGTCAGTGTAGTCAGTCCCTTTCATGTGCTCTCTTTGAAGAAGTTGATCTTTAATGTTTATTATTTGTTGTCTTTTTGAAGCTTCTTTAATAGACCGTAGGCCCAAGATGGCGACAATATAATTTGTGAGTTTTTTATTGTTTAAAAAAAACATTTATTTATTATTCCAGAGGTCTTTCAACTCGTTGGGCATAATTGAACATAATTAAAAAGCCATTTATGGTAGCAGTAATTCTTTTTATAGATCCATACAAGTGGATTGTTAAGTGAGACTCAGTACAATGCTTCCATTCAATAGCATAGAATTGCCTTAATGATTATTAGCATGTGTGTGTGTTACCAGAAAGGAATCATTTGAAGACATTATGTTCATCACACCATTCAAGCACTACAATATAGTCTCATAATTATGGATCAAAATGATGAATGACTGCATTACAATGAGAGCACTGTCATCAAAGTGACTTTGTCCACCATTCAAACAACTGAGCTGTTTTGTTTCATATGCAAGCTTCTTCATATTATTATTTATTTAAATAGCTATTCTCAGTTGTTTCAATCATTAGTTCTTGTTAATATAGAAGAGTGATGGGCGGCGGCTAGCGTAGCGGTCTAATGCACCTGTATTTTGGCTGCTCCGATATGAGTGTGCGCTGCCTATCAGGGGCGTGGTTTGAAACCCGTCTCTGCCAGACCAGCCCTGGCCGTCAGCCCCGATCGGGGGCGGTGTTTGGCTGTCCGCCTCAGGGGGTGGGGGGAGGGTGAGCCAGCTCCGGTTTGCCGTGAAGCACATAAGGGTGTCTCCAGAACGTGGGTGGGCGAATTCCATCTTGAAGCAAGCAGAGTTCGCTGCTCTCAGAGAATTAGCTTGCTTCGTTGAGATGAGCAGCGAATCTAAATAAACAGAAGGTATAATCGGCCACTAAATTGGGAGAAAAATGGGGGAAAAACTGAAACAAATGTTTTTTTAAATATACTGTATAAATATATATATATATATATATATATATATAAATATATATATATATAAAAGTGACATAACTGCATGGACTGTGTACAGGCAGTCCCCAGGTTACGGACGCGATCCGTTCTTACGTCTGTCTTTAAGACGAATTTGTATGTAAGTCGGAACAGGTACATACAGTTCTTATTAATCGTCACTTAGTTAAATGTTTGTCTGAGTATAGTATTTATTTTACCTTTCTGTCCATATAAAACACTTAAGAAAAACCTCCAAATACAATAAAACATCTTAAACATAACATTCAGTACATAATACTACTGTAATAATAACAATACTGTAATATTAATAATAATAATAATAATAATACAGTAATAATAAAAAAAATATGTACATACAATACTGTACTGTAAAAAACAATAAAGAAACGCTTCAAGCCTTTTCTTGCACTAAAGAAAGGCTAATAGGCATATTACGCTGATTTTGGTCTTCTATCCAAATGATCAATAGCCTTTCCATCTCAATAATTAAACCACTG